>JAACNH010000548.1:93258-183028 GCA_019447015.1 Hymenochirus boettgeri
ACATAGCTTTACCGTTCTCACAGTGACAAACCCTTTCCCAACTCTACTTTATGTATCAATACCAGTAACTTGTAACATTCCTTGTTTGTAGAAACTCATCCAGCTTTTTATTAAACTGACCAATGAACCTGCCATAACAACGTCCACTGGAAGACAGTTCCATAGCTTTACCGTTCTCACAGTGACAAACCCTTTCCCAACTCTACTTTATGTATCAATCCCAGTAGAAGGAGGAGGTATGGGGAGCGTCCGGAACAAATTGTTTAGAACCCTGATCTAGGGCCGTAAGGTAGTGGGAGGGAGACATCAGATCAGGGGTATAGGGGGGTGTGTTTAGACACAGGGTATGAAGGGTCGCGCGGAGTCACAATGGATGTAGAGGGGGTGTGTCGGGTGGCGGATAGTGGGATGGGAGGATGAGAGTACTAGCAGAAAAAAATAGGACGAACGGGACAAGGGACTAATTTTAGACAATGCCTATTGTAGTCAAGCCCAAATCTAGGGAATGACAATCCAGAAGACTCAATTTAATACTAAAGACGAGGGGGACAGATCGCAGGGGTGGTGTTTGGTTCTGACTTCCGCTCCCTGTCCTCCGGTCCACAGCACCGTATCCTGAACGCTGGACCCTATATACCGTTTCTGACTGTTGAGGCGACTATCAAGTTCCTCAACTCATCCTCAGGTCTAGGCTTCCAGATCCTCTCAGGGTTTTTCTCGGTGTTTCTCTCTTTTTTTCCTGTCCGGCTCTTTATCCTTTGTCCCGCTCGCTTTTCGCTAAATGTTTCCGTTCCCACTTTCACGTCGGTAATCCTATTACTCGGCACTGGCTGTCTGAAACAATGGTTAATTTCCGAGGACTCACCTCCCTCTACCACCATCTTTATCTGTCGCCTCCTCTCCTCAGCCGTACACATCCATCTCCAGTTCTTTCTTCCACCTCCTCTGAGAATCTGCACCAGCTTTTCTTCCCACCTGGGATGCTCGAGCCTTGGGCCATGGACACACGTCGTGGTTCCTTACCTGCTTGTCCAGCCTTAGGTTCGCGCTTTAAAAGGAAGAGACCACTGGTGTTCCCACTACCCCATCATTGTCTCCCCGGCAGTTTGACCAGCGTGGATGTCTGACGCCTCATCTGGCTCGCTCTCTTCCTCTGCCGCCCCATTGCCACCCGGGGTCTCGGCGTAGAAGGATCTTGGGTTCGGGTCGTTCCTTTTCACAGGGTTGGGCAGGGGACCTTTATGAGGTTGATGCCAACTCGGGTCACCTCTTTGTGGGGTGCCACAAGCTGGAGGCACGATTGCACCCTGATCTTACAACATTCCTTACTGTTGTGACCGCAATCACCACCCCTTATACACGTCTGAGCGTGCACATCTCACAAGGTTTGACGTTAAGTCCACATAATAAGAAGCACAGGCGGTTTTGCCCTGGATCATAACCACTATCCCCGGCCAACTTGTACCCGTCCAACTAGAAGACAATAGGATTCGGGTGCCGTGGGTACAATTGGTGACTAAAGGACAGTCTCACCTGGACTCGTCCAGTCCCCCGGGCCCAGAACCCATCCGCATCCTATCACTTGGTGAGTGGGGAGCAGGACCAAGGCGACTGCCTCCATTATCCAGACCAGGTATTCTCTCCGATGGACAATGGCTTAATATTTTAAGGCGTGTTACTTTTTAGTTTCTGGCGGGTTTGTGATGGAAATCACGCTGGAACCTTCCCACATTAAGGAGTTCTTGTTTCAATCCCCAGTATGATTACCCCAAAAACGCATCCAATCGACCTGGGACAGTTTGAAAAGCTCACTCAAAACTCCGGTCTCTGATTGGACGGATACACCAAAGCGATACGTCATTTACGGTGAAAAACCCCATATGACATACCATTAATAAAAACGCCTTGCGGGAATGAAAGCTTTCGTTTGGGGTCTTGTCTTTATGCCCCACCGCAGCACCGGATCTTCACCGACAAAGATTCCTTCTCTTAAACAACCTCACTCCCAGCATGGTCCCTCAAGCCCTCTACCTTCCAAACAAACCTCCTGGCTCCCAGCACATGTGGTTCCCGCTTGGGGTGGTCCCCCCTGCACACCCCTAACCTTTCTGCACGGCCCACCGGACCCTCATCCGCCACACACTATTAGAATACGTTTATTAGGGTCCGTCTGGTGTGGTAATCCTCCAATCGGTCAGCTTGGGTCTTTCCTTCTGGGAATGTTCCCGCCTCGGTGGGTTCGCAGTCTCTGTTTGTTTCCATCTTTACCCAGACTCCATTTCTTCAGAAAGGTTCTTTGGTTGTCTACAATTCTCTTCCCCGGGGTCCAAGTAACCGTCCACCAGCCGCCGTTAAATGTCCTATCTCACCTCCTCCAAGCGCCTGGGTTAGGTTGGAGTTTCCTGATGCTGTTTATTTCTCTTATCGCTCTCTTTTGCAGTGGCAGGAACGGGTGATTTTTGCAGAATGTATCTGGGCTCTAATCTCGTCACTGACCTCCGCGCACACGGCCATCGCCTTTTCGGCGTTTTTTGATTTCCTTCCCGCCTGTTCTGCCCTGCTGATGCACAGGGGGAAAAAATTGTTCCTGTTTTTCCTTCCGTCCGGGGAAGGTCACCCCTCCTCCTTTTGCCATTCAGTCCCAGTAGCACTCAGCGTCCTCCCCCATACTATAACACACAAATCCTACCTGCATCCAGTCAGTGCCTGGTCCCCCACCTGTCAGGGCCCTCCTCGCATAGCCTGTTTTCCGCCATTTTCCTTTGCTAGTAGTCCCCTGGAGGGCGCGTGACGGTTCACCCTCACACTTTCCACCTCCTTGCACGTTACTGGGGAGAAAACAGACCCCCAACGATCTCCATTTTATCAGCGTACTGTGTTTTCCTACCCACAGGTGGGAGTCAGACCACAACCCCGGAATACTCCTCTTTTCAGTATGGCAATCCATGTTCCCCATCTGGGGTATTAGGTCCAACACAGCCTGGGAATGCTGCCTCTTTCATTATGCGTGCGCAGTGCTCCCGCGTCTGTAAGAGGCTCGCAACAAGCCCTGGGAATCTTCCGTTCCTTCGGATTATGATGGGCGTCCAATGCTTCCCGCAGCTGGGGAGGCCAGCAACATGCCTGGAATCTAGCCGTGGCCTCTTTCATGTATGGCGGGTCCCCTGGCTCCAACGGCGTTGGATTCAGCAGCAGCCGCCATGGGAATCTGGACGGTCTGGGGCATTATGCGTCCATGCACCCCCCAGCTGGGGGCCTTTCTGTACTTGTTTACTTTCCACGTTTGCTTCAAATTCGTTCAAGACTAGGTCTTCCTTTCCTATCCTGCATCTTTAGCCTTTAGACACAGAAGCGATGGGTTTGTACCTCAACCGTGTGTCTCTAAAATCCACCGTCCTTAGGGAACTCATGCTTCTTCCCCCCCGCCCCTGGTCTTCCATGTCATGTGTGGACTTCATTTTTGACACACCCATTAGCCAGGGAGGGCCTCAGGGGGGTAAAGAATACAAGGAGGATCCTGCTATACTGGTATAATAAAGGAAATAAGCAGAATAACGCACCTTCCAAATATATCAACCAAACAACAAGCCGCAGGGGACTGAATAAAAACACGAAGCTGAATCCAGGAGCTCACGTCGCCTTTCTGGCTGCTCACATATGGGTGGGAGCTGGCCATATTGTTTTCCTAGTAAGGACGGTCTACAAAATAAAAAGGTACTTATTGTGTTGGAGAGAACTTCCTTCTCTGTTATTATAATATGTGGGTGGGAGCTGGCCATATTGTTTCCTTGGGGGAATTACAGATATGAGTGGTGTAATGCTTATTGAGTGTAAGAACATTCCTTCTCTGTATATTATACATATGGGTGGACTGCCATGGATTGTTGTCGCCTTAGCCGCTTAACAGTATGAGTGTTAGCTATATATGTAGTGTATATAACTATCCTTCCTCCACTCTCTGTAGTATTTTATACTATGGGTGCGGAGCTGCCATATTGTTTCCCTTAGACAGACGGGCTGGGTATAGCTTATTGATGTGTGAGATGAACAGCCTTCTCGTATATTTATAGCATATGGAGGTGGGTATGAGGCTGGCCATATTGCTTACCCTTGACAGTACAGGTCTGGAGGTATGAAATGCTTGATGGTGTGGTAGAGAACATATCCTTGCTGCGTGAGTATGGATACATAAATGGAGGTGGGGCTCCATATTGTTTAAGGGGCCGTAACAGTCGTATGAGGGTATGAGCTTGGATTGGGTAGAAACATTTGACCTTCTCTGTATATTTAAATACATAGGTGGGTGTGGGGAGGCTGTCCAATGTGTTGCCCTTCGACAGTACAGTAATGAGGGTTAGCTTATGGTGTGTAGAGACATTCACATTCTCGTATATTTATACATATGGTGGGGAGCTTCCATAATTGTTTCCCTTAACAGTACAGGTATAGGGATAGCTGAGTGTGTTAGAGACATTCTTCTCGATATATTTATACTATGGTGGGAGCTGCCTATTGGGTTCCCTTAGACCGTACATTCTGAGGGGTAGGTAGCTGTTTGTGGTGATAGAGAACATTCACTTCTCTGTATAATTTAGTCTATTATAACATCTTGAGGCGTGAAACCTGCTGTCATAGAAAAATTATTTGCGTGTCATCAAGTCGCCTGGAGTTGGCCCCGAGATCATTCTGTTAACAGTGGCTATTCTACTCTACGAAGTGCACCCGTGGCGGGTCTAGAGGGGGGGGGACTATCCTAGCGGGGGTGTTGTGGCTCGTCTCCTCACTAACCTGTATTTATATTTATACATATTGGGTGGGGAGCTTGCCAAGTGTTTTCCCTTGAGACAGACCGTAGAGGGTATGCTTCTAGTGTGTGTACAAGCACATTCCTTCTCTGTATTTTATATGTCTAACATAGGGGTGTGGGGAGCGGCCAGTATTGTTTTCGCTGTATACGTAGCAGAGGGTAGTGAGGGTATGCTATTGTTGTTACCGAACATATCCTTCTCTTTATAGATTTAATATTTATACATATTGGTGGAGCGTGCACAGATTTGTGTTCCCTTGACAGTACAGTGATGATAGGTATAGCGTGTGACGGTGGTTTGACAGAGACATTCCTTCATACTGGATATTTCATATTATGACATATGGGTGGGATCTGCCATATTTGTTTCCCTTAGCCATTGCGCTACTGGATTGTATCGCTTAATTGTGGTTGTACAGAACAGTGCCGGCCTGTATATTGTGGATATTTATACATATGGGTAGACTGCCATGGTTGGTTTCTCGTAGACCTAGCAGTTATGATGGTATACTTATTGTGTGTACAGAACATTCTCTTCTATCTGCATATTGTGATGTTATACATATGGTGGACTGCCATAAGATTGTTTCACTTAGACAGTCACACTTAATGAGGGTATAGCTTATGGTATGTACAGACATTCCTGTCTCTTAATTATGGGGATATATATGGGTTGTGGTGAGCTGGCCATAGGTTGGTGGTGACCTTAGACAGTACAGTATGAGATGAAATATAGAGCTTATATGTACAGAACTCGCGTCGCTGTAGATGCTTTTAAGGTACATATGGGTGGAAGCTGGCCGGGGATATTGTTTTCCCTTAGACAGTACGAGTATGAGGTGTATAGCTTATTGTGTGTAGCAGAACATTCTATGCTCTGTTTTTATAACATATGGGTGGGAGCTTCCATAATGTTTTCCACTTAGACAGTACAGTATGACGGTAATAGGGGCGTTATTTGTGGGGTAACGAACAGGGTTCGTTCGGCTGTGATATTTATATTTATACATATGGTGGGGTGGGGGGTGGGAAGCCCTGCCATATTGTTTACCTTAAAGTCCAGTGTGAGGTATGGGGGGCCTTATTGTTATTGTTACATACATGTGCGCTTCTCTGTATATTTATGATTTATGACCTATGCGTGATGATCGCCAAGATTAGTTTTTATTCCCTTAACAGTACAAGTAATGAGGATTATAGCTTATTGTTGTACAGAAATTCCTTTCTCGGTATATAGTTTATGTAATTATGAGCGATAATGGTGGGGAAGGCTTCCATATGATGTGTTTCCCTGTAGTCCCTTTAGACATACATTAGGTAGGGTAGTGTAGGGGGCTTATTGGGGTGTACAAGTCAACTACAACACTTCTCGGTATATTTTAATTTTATGAATAGGGGTGGGAGCTGCCAGGTAATTGTTTCCCTTATACATCACGAGTGTATGAGGGTATAGGGGCGGTGGATTGGTATTTGACCAACGATTCCTTCACCCTCTCTGTATATTTCATCCACAATCATGGTGGGGATCTGCCATAGAGTGTTGTCTCCCTGTAGACAGCTACATATGAGAGCTTAGGCTTATTGGTGTACAGACAGGTCCTTCGTCTGGTAATTTAGATTTATAACATATGGGTGGGAGGCTGCCGCTTTGTTTCTTAGACAGTACAGTATGAGGGTAGTAGCTTTATTGGTTGTACAAATCATTCTTCTCTGTATATTTATACATATGGTGGGAGCTCGACCAGAGGTTGTTTTCCCTTAGACGAGTACAGTAATAATGGGTAATTAGAAGTGATCTTATTGTGTGTACATACAGAACAGTTAATCAGTTATAATTCCGCAATATAAACAATATAAAAAAAAAGCATAAAACAAGAACATGTACAATGACTACATGAATGTGTCTGATCCATGTACAGTTATCATAAATATAGAAAGTCTTATGGGGCATATTAGATTGGGCGGTGTACAGGTGCCCTGAACTCTCCCTACTAGTTCTGGTTTATAGTTTACCGATGGTCCGGGACGGGGGGGAAAAGGGAACAAGGGAAAGGGGGAGAGGGGAGGGGGGGGAGAGGGGGGGGGGAGAAGGGAGGGGGAGGAAGGAAAGAGAGGGGGAAGGAGAGGGAAGACCATTGCTGGCAACCGTGTGAGTTGTTTAGAGAGGACAGTCAGGTGGGGTGAGGTATTAAAACAATTGGAGACGCAAGTAGTACATACATGGAGCAGGTTTTATGTGATATTCCTAAATAGTTGAGCTAGGATACCTGATGAAAAGTTTTAATTTAAAGTGACGTAGCGATAAAGGTAAAAGCATCTTAGGTAACGAGGCCCTAAATGTCTTTTGTTAACATTGAACTCACAACACTTGCTATTAAATACAACCTGCTAATCTAAATGGGGGTGGCAGAAGTCCCTGAATGTAAGGTCGATTTACACTGGTTTAATTTCCGGGACTATTGCAGAGTGCAAGGAACGAGATGCACACAATGCGACCTTGTAGTTAAAAACCCATAATTTGTATTAAGATATATATGATAGTTTGTTTGAGGAGCTGGTTAGACTGTGAAGTATTTTTAGAAGACAAGGTTATAACTCAACCTTCCCTCTGCTCCACATCTTTTGCGTGCAGTACTTTACCGCGTGGGGACTCACCAGTAACCGCTAGGGTCCTCACCCCTGGATTCACTAACCGACAGCAAGCTTGTGTACAGGCTAACTGCTGCTCTGGGTCGCTCCCGCCCCATCCCCCCAATCGGCGACTGGCCATAGAGGGGACACCTTGTGTGCAGCATCGTTCAAGCTTCCATTGCCTCTATCGTCCGACGGGGAGGAGGGGCAGAACCTCCCAGAGCAGCCGGTTTCTCTAAACGCTGCTGTTAGGTTTCGGTCTTCCAGGGTGAGGACCTACGGGGGTTCGTCCCACCCGTGTGGTTAAGCTACATCCCGAAGAATGTGAGCGGAGGGAAGGGGAGTATCATATTGGTCCTTTAAATTTGTGTGGTGACGGTGTGAATTGTCATAGTTTCGTACACACGTGTGAATTGGGCCCCGGTCCCGCCCCACGACGCGCACGAATGTGTTAGTGGAAACAACGAGACTTCGGGCATAATCGCCCGTGTTTTTGGCGCTATTATCAGCCGACAGCGGACATGACGGTCCGGAATATTTGCCCGAGGCTACCTGGCGTATCTCCGAATAAATGGAACGGTTTCGTTCGGAAGCCGATTATCTTTCTGGGCACCATTTTGGTTGGCATAACACACACCCGTGCGTCATGGTTCAGGACGTATGACTTGTGATGGGTGCGAGGCTAAACTGGTAGGGAAGATTTACTTTTAAAATAAAGTACTTGGGGCGGGGTAGGATTGATTATCTAGATACAACAGTGTTTCATCTGCCAGGTTTGGCCCTATCGGCCTTCCTGTATTGGGAAGAGATAGTTCTGGACACTTTTAAGACTGGCAAAGCAGTTTTTCTTTGCCCTGTGTTGCCGTTCTCGGATAATGATATTGGGATGTAACAGTAGCCAAGTCCTACCAAATCTGCTGCACCAGTTAGCGTTTTCAATTTTCACTGGTTTTATTGCACACATTGTTATATTCTAAACGAATATGGTCTCGTTTGGGCCCAGATCGCCTCATTGGCTTGTCCTGGTTTAACCGTAACCCAGTTACTCTTTTATAGAGGCTGGTAACACAAACCACACACAGGTATGATGGTCTGGGATACAACACGCTTTAACTTACTGTGTTTGGTTATTGACATTGGGGAACTGATACTGTGTACATGGTGGACAACGTGATACTTCCTCAATTGCGAAACTAGCAAGGGGAGCCTTCAATTTTCCGTGTTGACTAGATGCGCACTAAAAATTAGTTTTTATGGAGAGACGAAACCATCATCACCTATCGCCGCTAAAGCAGCTGACCCTAGGGGTTACCAGCTTCCCCGGTGCCTCGAACTAGTCCCATTGGGATCAATAAAGGACACAGGTACATAACAAAACCGTGCAGACAACATATGCATTCCGCCCACATGGAACATGTGTGCGGTTTATCATTATCAGGTTCCACGTTTTGCCTGACAGTAATCTATCCTCCCCAGACCATAATACAGCCACATGGAATTTAACTGACTTCTGTGGCGTAATGGGGAGGGCAAGGTACCACATACTCATCACCAAAGCACGCACCGGAGTCCGGGCATAGACGTCACTAAGCCAATGTAACAGCTAGAGATCTTGGAGATATCCCCCCATATTTTGATGTTTCCGTTCCGTTCCTATTCCTCCATTAATGTGCCTACGTTGTCTCCTTCTAAATATCTGCACTCACTGTCTTGGGATGCTGTGCGTGAAGGTCACGTGGTGTGGGGACAAGGCCATAGAACCTGTACTGGACAATAGGCCTGGCTCAGTTTGAAGCTTAATAGACAGTGGGTGACTGGCCATGCAGCTTGTCGCACAGGCGGAACCGTGCCGAGAGTATTGAGGAGACCACACACGATTTGTCATGGTTTATAAGATGTTTTTGGTTGGTTGTTTTCTGCATGTAGTTTCAGTCCTTTATTTCCTGATGGGATACATGTCTGGCAATAACCCTATTGGTGTATATTATAGTATCGGTATATATTTGAATAGTATATTATAGTATTGTATGTATAAGGTAATCGTATAGTATAATAGTAGTATTGTACGTATAGTCCTCAGTATAAGTCTTGTAGAGTATAGTATGTATAGTATAATAGTGTCTATTATGTATAGTATAGTATTTTCTATCTAGTATTGTACGTATAAGTATTGTTTAGTTCTAGTATAGTATTGTATAGTATAGTTTATAGTATTTATAGTGCTTAATAGTATAGTATAGTATAGTATTTGTTTTTTTATAGTTTAACATATATCGCTCGTATGTATTGTATAGTCTAGTATTGTATCGTATAGTATTGTATAGTATATGTATGTATTGTATAGTAATTTCTGTTGTATTCATTAGATCACTGGACATGAAAATGTAGTTCTTGAGACAGTTTCAGCTATTCATCCGACTGTCTTCGCAGAATTAATTGAGACCATCGTATGACTAGCGAAACGTCTTCAAAACACTTTCATTCCAGTTGATCTAATTGAATACAACAGATATACCATGCCGGATGAATTAAACCTTCACAATCATTGTAATAGATTGTATGTCTAGTATCGTTAGTATATGTATATTATCGTATAGTATATCGTATCATAGTATTGTAATAGTATAGTATTGTTATGGTATTGTATAGGGTGGTTGTAGAGGGGGGGTATAGACGTATCTATGTATATTAGTAGGTGAAATCGGTGGTAGTAGTGGAATTCGAATATAGTATTGTCATAGTATAGTACTCGGGGGGGGGGGGGTCTCGGGTTATTTGGTATAGTATCGTATTGGTGTCGTGTAATCTTATTGTATAGGCTTAGTATGTATTGTACATAGTAATTGTATAGTATGCGTATTGTATACAGTATGGAGTATTTGTAGTCGTATAGGGTAATCGTCTAGGCGGTATTGTAAATATTATTGTATCGATCGTTTAGTAATTGGGGCGTTGAGTTTTACGTTATAGTAGAGTATCAATTAGTATTTATCTATATAATGTCGCTTTGGGTGGAGTCTTACTAGTATTGTATGTATTGTAGAGTATAGGGGTATGTTGGGTATAGGGTATAGGTATTGATATCGTATAAGTGGTCATATAGTACTTGTAAGTATATATAGGATTGGTATGCAAGGGTATAGGTATAGAGTATTGTATAGTATAACAGGTATATGTATCGTAAGTATAGTTAGATGGGGTATTGGTATGAATATAGTATGTATCGTGTATAAGGAGATAGTATCGTATAGTCATTGTCTATTATTGTTATATGGGTAAATATATCATATACGTGATGTTTATCGGGTATGTGGATAGGGTATAAGTATTGGATAGTAGAATTAAATAGGGTATTGTGTATGTGTATAGTAGAGGGGTATTACAAAGGATTGATCCAGACAATTCCATCCCCCAACCCATCTAGCAATATTGCTCATTTCCTGGACTAACTGTGTGCGCAAGAGGGGGGGGAAGCCCAAAAAAACACACACACTCAATTTAGGAAGGTGGAAAAATGTCCTTCCTGACCATCCAAGCGGCAATGTGAAATTTCCTGGATCAACTCTACTTTGATGTCAATACCCGTAACTTTGTAACGATTCCTGTTTTTATAGAAAACTCCTCCACGTTTATTAACTGGACGCATGAACGCTGCTATACCAACGTCCACTGGAAGACAGTTACATAGCTTTAGGACCGTTCATACAAACTTGACAAAGCCCTTGCCCAACTCTACTTATTAGTCGGGGGGATACCAGTAACGGGTTGTAACATTCCTTGTTTTTGTAGAACATACATTAGGCTTTTTAAGAAACTGACCATGAACATGCCATAGACAATCCCACTTGAAGACAGTTTCCCAAGCTTTAACCGTTCTCGGCAACAGTGGAGGGCGAAACGACCGTTTTCCCAACTCTACTATATACATATCATCAAGTCCCAGTCAACTGGAACATTCCTGGTTTGTAGAAACTCGGCAGCTTTTATTAAACTGACCAATGACTGCCCATAACAACGTCCACTGAGCAAACACACATTTCCATAGCTATTACCGTTCTCACATTAGCACACCCTTTACCAACTGCTACTTGTATGTATCATACCATAAACATGTCACATTGCGGCTTGTTTGTAGACCCTCATCCACTTTTTTTATTAAACTGACCATATGACCTGCCAATGAGGGGAGAAGCGGGGGGGACGTCCCCTGAAGACAGTTGCATAGCGTTACCGTTCTCACAGTGACAAACGGCTTTCCCACTCTACTTTCGTTATTGCATCCCGAGTAACTTGTAACCTCCTTGTTTGTAGAACTCGATCCCGCGTTTGTATTAATCTGTAGGTTAAACTGAACCCACAATGACCTGCCATACCACGTCGCGGACTGGAATGACAGTTGCATAATTTACCCGTTCTCACAGGGACAACCCTTTCCAACTCTACGTTAAGTAGTCAATACAGTACTTGGTGTAGACCTTCCTTGTTTGATAGAAACCATCCAGACTTTATTCAACTTATCAATGAACTGCTCAGGGGACACTTCCACTGGAAGACATTTACAATAGCTTTTAATTACCGTTCTCATCAGGGGTGGACAGGGGGGAAACCCTTGTTGGCCCAAAAACTCTACGTTTCTGTAGCCACTAGCCGAGTAACTTGTAACATTCCTTGTTGGGTTTTGTAGAAACCTCATCCAGCTTTTTATTAACTGACCAATGACTGCCATAAAAATGTCCACTGGAAGACAGTTCCATAGCTTACGTAACCGGTTCTGCGGACAGGTTGACAAACCCCTTTCGCAAGTCTCTGCTTTTATGTTCAATCCCAGTAACTTAACATCCTTGTTTGTAGAACTGCCTGCCAGCTTTTGTATTAAACTGACCATGCAGCCCTCTGCAAGAACCGGAGAAGGGCAGCTTCCACTGTTGAGCCATTTCCATAGCTTTAACCGGTTCTCAGAACATTGAACAAAACCGCGTATAACCAACTCGTACTTATGTATCAATCCGTACTTGTAGCCGTCCTTGTGTGTGTATAAGAGCTCATCCAGCTTTTTATTAGAGGACTTGACCAAATGAGCGGCGCCTGCCATTTACACAACTCCCTGGAAGACAGTTCCATAGCTGTGGTGACAACGCGGTCCTCACAGTGAACAACCCTTTCCCAACTTACTCTAATTCTTTGTAGTCGAATCCAGTACTTTCACATTCCTGGTTTTTTTAGAAACGGTGCCATCCAGTGTGTTATTAAAGACTGACCATGAACTGCTTAACAACGTCCCTGGAGACAGTTGTTCGTGAGCTTGACAATGTTCTCAGCATAACAACCCTTTCCCAACGACTAGCTACTTAAATTATCACACCATACATGTAAGCTTCCTTTGTTTGGTGGGGGGTAAAACTCATCAGCATTTTTAGTAAACTGTACCAATGAACCTGCTATCTAACCACGTACCCTGCGAAAGAAAAACAGTTTCCATAGATTGAAACTTCTCGGGGACGGTGACGATCGCCTTTCCCTACTCTACTTATGTTCAAATAGATAGCGGTGTAAGGCTTGTAACATTCCTTGGTTGTAGAGAAACTCATCGGAGCTTCTATTCAACGTGAACGCAATGACCAATGCCCATAACGAACGTCCACGGAAAGACAGTTCCATAGCTTCCTGGTCGTCATGCAAGTGAGCAAACCCTTTCCAACTCTAATTTATGTAATCAATACCAGGTAACTTGAACATTCGTGTTTTGACAGACACCCATCCAGTCGTCTTTTTATGTAAACTGAACCATGAACCTGCCCAAAACATGTCCCTTAAAACAGTTCATAGCTTTGACCGTTCTCGACGTTGACAAGGCCCTTTCCTCCAAACTCTCCTTAGTTTAGTCAATACAGTAACTTTTAAGATTCCTTGGGGTAGAAATCATCCACTTTTTGGATTAACTGACCCATACGGCGCTGGGCCCATAGGACAACCTTCCAACTTGGTGAGACGTGGTATCCATTGTGCTTGTACCGGGTTCGTCACAGTAAAAACCCGTCCCAACTCTAATTTATGTTCATACCATATACTTGTGGGATAACAGTCCTTGTTGGTATAACTCATCCGCTTTTTATTAAACTGACCAGTGAACCTGCTATAACAATTGCCACTGTGGAAGAGCACAGTTCTAGCCTTGAGGGGGACCGGAAAAAAAGGGAAAAAGGGGGGAAAACCGTTCTCGGACAGTGAAAACCATTTCCAACTTTAAGGCCTAACCGATTGGGGTTTTCTTCAAGTCTTAAGGGATTCCCAGTGTCCTCTACATGTTCTATTGTGAACGAATGCCCGCAGGAGAGGTAGGGTTTATTGATACCTCACAACAACGGTAAGGGGGTGTTAATCAGGTATGACACGAGTAGCATTCCCCACGCAAGCGCCTTTCTCCGAGCGTAGCAATATGTGTAACTTTTCCAATCTCTTTCTTCATATTCCATCTCCCCCAATCCCCTTGTTTCATTAGTTGCCCTGTCTCTTAACCTCTTTCCATTTCGCAAAGGGTACTTTTTGATTTGGAGGGGTGACATCAAACTCAGAAGAGGTTTACTATGCAGCATTCGTAATTGGGAGTCATCCACTGGGTGAATTGACATTTTTGAAAAACATTCTCGAAGCAGACTATATAGGATGGGCAGTTTAGGATGGGGCCCCTAAGGGTGCTTGTGGATGGGGGGGGGCCGGGGGGCTTAACAACACATACATGCTTAGTATAAAGGCTAACGGAATGTTAGGAAAGACGGGGGGGCACGGTTGTCTCAGTTAAGAACTCTAAAAGTAATGTTAGATGGATTGTATACTGTCCTGTAGATTGGGGAAGCCGCCGGTGAGTACTTCTTAGGGGGACCCT
Organism: Hymenochirus boettgeri; assembly: GCA_019447015.1. Classification (NCBI taxonomy): domain Eukaryota; kingdom Metazoa; phylum Chordata; class Amphibia; order Anura; family Pipidae; genus Hymenochirus; species Hymenochirus boettgeri. Next base: position 107,580 of record JAACNH010000548.1, read on the forward strand.
ATTGCCAGGAGCTTAGGTACCTTTGTGAACAATCCTCTCTAGGTGATAGTGAGTTTAAAAGGAGCAATAAGGCATTACGCGTCTGCGTTTGTATTATCTACGGGATAGATCGTCTAGTCCAACTACCTATATGTACAAAGAGTGACATATTGGTTCGGGGATAGTTCCAGGTTTTGTTTGGTAGATTAGGATTGGTTGAAATAATATCTATTGGTGAGGTTACATGTACATTTACACTTTAAATGGGAACGGGTCGATAAAACAACACACACATTACAAAACAGTCGACTTACAAACGACTTTCCTGCTTGTAAATTAGATTGTAGGGGTGATATGATCTAATGTCCGCTGGCAATACGGATGTGGAAATGTTATATAAATTGTTTGGCCAATTGCATGTGAAATAACTAATCGGATTGATCTAAAATATTGGCCCAGATTGGGCAACCAGGACGGCATACCGTGGGTGTGCGCTGTGTTTCCATACCCGTGGGTGCCGGCCTTGTCAGTGTGTATAGCCAGCTTGTTTTGGAAGTAGGTGTAGAGGACAACATAGAAAAAGCGCATCGGTCCCCGGATAACAAGCACAGGGAGTTCGACATTAAAATTGAGGTTATCACTATGTCTTCCCTCCAGTTACCTGGGGGCCGCCCTACCTAGGGGTCCAGTGATCTCTGAACTGGCTCAGTGTGATTGGTAGGGGGAACCCAGAAAGAGGAATTCGATAGTTATGGAGGCTGGTTAGCCTCATGGTGGTTGCGGGATGTTACTGCCAAAACTCTGTTCTATGTCAGTTACGGAGCAATTGTGCGCTAATACTGGCCATGTGGAGAAAGTTTCTGAAATAATTACTGTTTACTTGCAAATAGCACGAGATAGACATCGAGCGGGTAATGGTCGTCTCTGGGTGCCTTTGTAATATGAACTAGTGCGGGGGAGGAATAATACTGGAGACAGCCAGGCAAAGATAGATGGTACGAGCCAATTGTGATTGATTCACATGAAGAGTATGTGTTCTTGATTTCATTGATGGTAGCGATGGCGTTTTCCAGGGGATCTGATATTGAGAATTAGGATAAGCATCTTCCCCACTTCGTGGATTGTGTGGATTAAGACGACATTGAATCAGGAACACTGTACACATTTGCCAGTGTTGTAAGCGACGGCCGATTAGCGACGTTGGCTTCTTCAGTTTTTCTCCTGCACGGGGCGGCGGGGGGCCCAATGGGGGTGACTGACAGATTAGTCGAGATGTCGTCGGTAAGGGGGACGTTTATTCGGATTCAAGTATTATTAGCCAACGTCGCAGATCGTGATCTCCTCCTGTTACTAAAAAAAACTAGTGACTTTGGTAGAATGTATCCTGGTCCCCTGGCAATGGTGGTTAAAATTTGTGGGGCCGGGGGCGTCGTTTATTTCATAGACCGGACCCCGAGAGTGCCAACACCACAACACGGAGGGTGAAGAAAGGGGGGGGGGGGGAAGGGGGGGGCGAACGGGGGAGCAGAGGAAGCAACGGGAAAGAGGAGTGGGGGATAATGGGGGGTATCGGGTGGAAGGTTAAAAAACTGGTTAAACTGCCAACCATGAAAAACCACGTCGCACCTCATTTCCTCGCGGTGCGCGGGGGCACTTGATGCTAAAAACGGGAGTTGGGGGGGGGGGAGAGGGAGGGGAAGGGGGGGGGGGGGGGAGGGGCGAACCACAGGGAGCGATGTGGGCGGCCAGGGGGGGGGTAGGGGGGCTCCAATAATGGCGCAGGGGGGAGGAAAGGGGAGGAGGGGGTTGGAAGGCGTCTGGGTAGGGGGGCGGGAGGGCGGCCTCGAAGAGGGCCCGTGCCTGGGGTTTTTCGCTAGGGCCAAAAAGGAAAAAAAGGGCCCGTCCATATTGGTACACATAAGGGGGGGGAAGAAAAGGGGAGGAAGAGATAGAAAAGGAAAAAAGGAAGAAGGTCCACACCGAGAGGGGGGGGAAAAACAGGGGAGAGCAATGTTCTATCAGACGGCGCCGGAAGACCTCGGGGGTCAAAGAAAAAAGTGGAAAGCCGCCTCGAACATGACACATTAGGTATCTGTAGGCGTGGGATGGTGGGTGATGCATTATGGATATAATAAGGGGTTCAAGCTGTTGGAGAGTGGTAAAGTGAAAAAAGGAATACCTTGTTTAAAGTAGTTGGTGACTGGGGACAAGAAGGTGGAAGTAAGGTTCAGTAGGTAAAGCCAATGGGTACGGGAAAAGTTGGGGGATGCAGGTACCTAAAAGTCAGTAGGATTGTTTCCAAACACAGGTCAAAGAGAAGAAACTCGGCACGTACAAAAAAAAAAGGAACAGAAAAAAAAAGAGGAAGGAGGGGGAACCATGTCAAATCGGCATTAAAGGATAAGAGAAATAAAAGAAGGATCAACAGTGATACAAGAAGAAAGAAGAAAGGGGGGAAGTGAGGAGGACGAAAACGGGGGGAAGTACACCATTAAATGAATGGGTGGCAAAAAGCCATAACGAAGAAAACTCAGCGATGGGGAAAAGAAGAAGGAAAGGGGGGCCAAAGGGCTGGGAAATGATCAAGAAAAAATTGGGGGTGTTATATATTTTGTGGCTTGATCTTTGTGCGTTTGGGGCTTTCTAGTTTGTCGTTTGGGCTTGTATATTTGGGGAGGTGGGGGCTTGCCCTATTTGGGCTTATTTGTCTATCTCTTTGGGCTGGTTTGGAAAAAATAGAGGGGAAAAAAAGGGGGGGGAAGAAGGTACTTGATAACTTGTGCGGTTTGAGGCTGTGCTATTGAATGTGCGAAGGAAAGGGAATAGTAAAAAGGGGGGGGCATTGTCGGGTCTTGGAAAACAAAAGTTGGGGAGGGGCGTAAAAAAGGGTTGGGGTGGAAAATCGTTGATATTTGGGAGGTTGGGGCTTGATATTTGGGAGGTTGGGGCCCGATATTTGGGAGGTTGGGGCCCGACTTGTGTTCCAGGGATGTTGTATTTTTTCACCTTATCTGTGGGATGGTGATGAGATTGCCATTTTATTGATACTGTGTGTACACAGCTTAAAATGAGACTAGAACCCCATGTGGCCGAACGTATCGGGAGATAAGGAACCCAGAATTGTAAAATAAATCTTTGAACTTTACATCAAGGTGTTTGTTGGTGACAAACTGCCCCTCACTGGTTATAATGAGCAGAGGGAGTTAGAGGGCAATTTATATATTGTAAATGGGTAAATCACCCCCAAAGCCACAGTAGTTTGAAAGAGGAAACACGTAGGACTACCCTGTCCCTCTCAAGAGGCTTCCACCTACTCGCCAACCTTTCTGAGCCTATTGCAGTTTGGGGTTTGGGGTCTGGTTTACCAATATACAGTTTTCATTTGAGAAACTGCTCATTAATAGTTTAATGTACAATGCTCCTACAATACGTCCGGGGGATAACATTAATAATCCCCTTGATTTGCATCTGGTTTACACATTGTGTAAATCCTAAAATAGTAACTAAACCTCCCACCATATGTATCTGGTTACCACCAGTGTGTGCTGACACTGCAGATATCAGAGACGTCCGCTCCACGCAGGGGATATCAGTTCAATGAAGATGTTTAGAGAACATTAATGTCAATGACAATAGTCCCTGTATAGGAGACCAAAATACAGAATAGAAATAACACAGATAGTGACCTGGTCACATAACATTGTTGTAGCCGTGTGAGTCCAGTAGTAAAGTAATAATCAGGTGAGTTCGGTAGGATATTGAGGATTAATAGTTTATTGGAAAAAATCAAAGTTTGTGCATATAACAAAAGTTCCCAATAAAAAGGTATCATTACATTGTACAGTAATCTATCCAATTTATATTGTACAGTAATCATCTATTACCCAATTTACATTGTACAGTAATCATCTTTTACCCAATTTACATTGTACAGTAATCATCTTTTACCCAATTTACATTTTACGGTAATCATCTATTACCCAATTTATATTGTACAGTAATCATCTTTTACCCAATTTACATTGTACAGTTATCATCTATTATCCAATTTACATTGTACAGTTATCATCTATTACCCAATTTACATTGTACAGTAATCATCTTTTACCCAATTTACATTGTACAGTTATCATCTATTATCCAATTAACATTGTACAGTTATCATCTATTACCCAATTTACATTGTACAGTAATCATCTATTACCCAATTTACATTGTACAGTAATCATCTATTATCAAATTTACATTGTACAGTAATCATTTTACCCAATTTACATTGTACGTAATCATCTATATTACAGTATCATCTACTTTACATTGTACAGTAATCAATCTATTACCAATTTACACATTGTAAAGTTATCATCTTTTACCCAATTTACATTGTACAGTCAATCATCGATCTATTACTCCAATTTACACTTGTACGAGTTATCATCTTTTACCCAAAAAACCATTTACATTTGTGATACGAATTATCACTTTTACACTCAATAATTACAATTGTACATTAATCATCTTATATCCAATTCACCATTTGACAGTAAGATCATCTTTTAAACCACAATTTACATTGTACAGTTATCATCTTTTACCCACTTTACATTGTACAGTAATCATCTATTACTCCAATTTTATTGTACAGTAATCATCTTTTAACCCAATTTACATTGTACAGTTATACATCTTTTTACCCAATTTACATTGTACAGCATGATCATCTATTTCCAATTTACCTTGTAACGTTACATCTTTTACCCATTTACATGTACAGTTTAACATCTTTTACCCAATTACATTGTACAGTAATCATCTATTACCAATTTACATTGTACAGTTATATCTTTTACCCAATTTACATTGTACAGTTAATCATCTTTGACCCAATTTAACATTGTACAGTCATCATCTTTTAACCCCAATTTAAATTGTAACAGTATCATCTATTACCCAATTTACAACACTTTGTACAATTAATCATCTATTACCCAATTTACAGTGGTCAGTAATCATCTTTTAACCAATCATATACCATTGTACAGTAATCATCTATTACCCAATTAATTGTACAAGTAATCATCTTTTTAACATTTACACAAACATTTACAGTTGTACAGTTACATCCTTTGATACCCAATTACATTGTACAGTAATCATCTATTACCATTTACATTATCGTTTTATCATCTTTACCCAATTTAACATTGTACAGTTATCATCTTTTACCCCAATTTCTTGTACAAGTAATATCTATACCCAATTTACATTGTACAGTTATATCTTTTACCCAATTTTACATTGTCGTTATCATCTATTTTACCCAATTTCCATTGTACAGTTATCATCTTTTTTACCCAATTACATTGTACAGTAATCATCTATTACCCAATTTACATTGTACAGTAATCATCTATTACCCAATTTACATGGTACAAGTAATCATCTTTTACCAATTACATTGTACAGTTATCAAATCTAACCTTATCCCAATTTACATTGTACAGTTATCATCTTTACCCAATTTACATTGTACAGTAATCATCTATTTACCCACCATTTACCATTGTCTGTATAGCATAATCTATTATCCCATTACATTGTACCAGTGTAAATCATCTATTTACCCAATTTACATTGTACCGTTAATCATCTATACCAATTACATTGTACCGTAATCTCAACTATTATTACCCACATTACATTGTACAGTTTTATCAATCTTTTACCAATTTACATTGACAGTAATCATCTTTACCCAATTTACATTGGTACGTTTATCATCTATTATCCAATTCATTGTACAGTAATCAATCTATTATCCATTTACATTGTACAGTATCATCTTTTAATCCCATTTACATTGTACCAGTAATCATCTATTATCCAATTACATTGTACAGTTATCATCTTTTACCCATTGACATTGTTACAGTTTTATCATCTTTTACCCAATTTACATTGTACAGTAATCAATCTATTATCCAATTTATTACATTGTACAGAATCATCATTACCTACACATTTCCATTGTACATTTTTCAGCTATTAACCAATTACATGTTCAGTTATCATCTTTTACCCAATTTACATTGTACAGTAATCATCTATTACCCAATTTACCTTGTTCCAGGTAATCATCTTATTATCCAATTTACATTGTACAGTAATTCATCTATTATTACCAATTTACATGTACAGTAATCATCTTTTACCCAATTTACATCTTTTTACACATTGTACAGTAATCATCTTTTACCCAAGTTTACATTGTACACATTAATCATTCTTTTACCAATTTACTTGTACAGTAATCATCTATTACCCACATTTACAATTGTACAGTAATCATCCTTTTACCAATTACATGTACAGTAATCAATACTATTGAACCGCCAATTTACATTGTACAGTATCATCTTTTACCCAATTTACATTGTACCAGTTTCATCTTTTACCAAATTCTTTTACATTACATTGTACAGTAATCACTATTATCCCATTTAACATTTACATTTTTTGTACAGTAATCATCTATTACCCAATTTACATTGTACATTAATCATCTTTTACCCAATTTACATTGTACAGTTATCATCTTTTACCCAATTTACATTGTACAGTAATCATCTATTACCCAATTTACATTGTACATTAATCATCTTTTACCCAATTTACATTGTACAGTTATCATCTTTTACCCAATTTACATTGTACATTAATCATCTATTACCCAATTTACATGGTACAGTAATCATCTTTTATCAAATTTACATTGTACAGTTATCATCTTTTACCCAATTTACATTGTACAGTAATCATCTTTTCCCAATTTACATTGTACAGTAATCATCTTTTACCCAATTTACATTGTACAGTTATCATCTTTTACCCAATTTACATTGTACAGTTATCATCTTTTACCCAGTTTACATTGTACAGTAATCATCTATTATCCAATTTACATTGTACAGTAATCATCTATTACCCAATTTACATTGTACAGTAATCATCTTTTACCAAATTTACATTGTACAGTAATCATCTATTACCCAATTTACATTGTACAGTTATCATCTTTTACCCAATTTACATTGTACAGTAATCATCTATTATCCAATTTACATTGTACATTAATCATCTATTACCCAATATGTACTAAATCCACCTACACAGTAATAAAGAGACACTAGAAATGCCACCCAGCACGGTGAATTAGGAAGTAGATAAGATGTTATAGATGTAGTAGCATTGTTATAACAATATAATAATACAGTATGGAAGTCATGGTCCTAGGCAATTCTCCTGGGTCTCAGTGAATTATAATATATCGGATGATGTGTCCTCTGAGAGGTGTGCCACTTTAAAAAGCAGATACATTTTTTATTCTTGTGTGATGTAGGCAATGGAGAGCAAACTACTTGTGGGGGGGAAGAACATCATGGACCATACCAACGAGCAGCAGAAGATGTTGGAGATCAAGCGTCAGGAGATAGCCGAGCAGGTAAGTCTTTAACAGTGGAGATTGTAAAGGCTCAAAGGACAACTAAGCCAATACTTCAGTGCTTATGTGTTTGTGTGCCGAGTTGTGTGACGTCAGAGATCAAATTGGGCCCCAGGCAGGGCTAACATTTTTGGCCCCTCGTTCTTGTATTGTATGGCTGTAGTACTAAAAACGGGGGCCCCATATGTTTGCTGGGCCCTAGGATATCCTTAATGGATAATCCTGCTGTAGTACGAGGACTGATTGATTCCCACTTGATCCAACCCTATTACTTCTCCCTGCAGAAACGCAGAGAGCGAGAGATCCAGCAGCAGGTGATGCTGAGAGATGAAGAGACGGTGGAACTACGAGGCACCTACACGTCGCTGCAACAAGAGGTGGAGATGAAAACCAAGAAACTCAAAAAGGTGAGGTGGACTTGGTGCAAAGCTCTGTTTGCAAACCCTGCTCAGCCACTTGGTACCAGCAGGGTAGACACAGGGTAGACACAGTACATTGTGTTAAAGCAACATTGACTGTAGGAAGTGAAGTACATTCAATACGTTTCTCTTTATCTGATTTTACCCCTCCTCGTTTTTGCTGTTTTGCTTATTCTGCTGCATACCAGCGCCCCCTGGTGTTCCTTATGTTCCCCACGTTCCTTATACATGGGACCGGCAGTCACCCTGTACTGTCCACTCGATTCTGCTGCATACCAGCACCCCCTGGTGTTGCTTATGTTCCCCACGTTCCTTATACATGGGACCGGCAGTCACCCTGTACTGTCCATCTGATTCTGATTCTGCTGCATACCAGCACCCCCTGGTGTTGCTTATGTTCCCCACGTTCCTTATACATGGGACCGGCAGTCACCCTGTACTGTCCATCTGATTCTGCTGCATACCAGCGCCCCCTGGTGTTCCTTATGTTCCCCACGTTCCTTAATGGGACGCAGTCACCCTGTACTGTCCCATCTGTCTGCTGCTGCATACCAGCGCCCCTGGTGTTCCTTATGTTCCCCCACGTTCCTTATACATGGGACCGGCAGTCACCCTGTACTGTCCATCTGATTCTGCTGCATACCAGCGCCCCCTGGGTTTCCTTATGTTCCCCACGTTCCTTATATGGGACCGGCAGTCACCCTGTACTGTCCATGCTATCTCTGCTGCATACCACGCCCCTGGTGTTGCTTATGTTCCCCACGTTCCTTATACATGGGACGGGCAGTCACCCTGTACTGTCCATCTGATTCTGCTGCATACCAGCGCCCCCTGGTGTTCCTTATGTTCCCCACGTTCCTTATACATGGGACCGGCAGTCACCTGTACTGTCCATCTGATTCTGCTGCATACCAGCGCCCCCTGGTGTTCCTTATGTTCACCACGTTCCTTATACATGGGACCGGCAGTCACCCTGTACTGTCCATCTGATTCTGCTGCATACTATTTTATCACACACCTGTCCCATATTGATAATGCTTTTTTGTAAAATGTTAACACCAGCCACACAGCTGTGCAGTAATATTCCGTACACAACATTACGTTTATTGTTCCAGCTTTACGCCAAACTGCAGGCGGTGAAGGGCGAAATTCAGGATCAACATGACGAGTATGTTCGGGTGAGACAGGACCTTGAACAGGCTCAGAATGAACAGACCAGGGAGTTAAAATTCAAGTAAGTCAATTTCCCTCCGTCCCTGGGGATTAACAACCACGGCCTTTCTGATTATTTCCAAATCGGAGCTTGTAATTAATATTAATCTGTGGATCATTTACATGATGTAGATCATACATACATATACGGAAGTACAGGGAACATATCAAGCCCATCCCTGTATATCTGAGATCTTACGTACCCAATGCATAATTGGAACATTCAGTCAGTGGAAATAGATTTAGGGGCAAATTATTGTGAAACCATGGGGTATTAACTGTGACCGTGGATTCACATTATCACCTATAGGTTGTGCTTTTCTACCACCCAGTTGTAAATAATTACACAACTACCCATGCTAATCCTACAGCTCTATGAAGTGTAGAGTAGCAGAATGTTAATGCGCTGCCTCGCTCCATATTGTGGTGACGTATTGTCTGTTGAGCTGATGGACATTTCATTGTCTCTTTATTCTTTCTTACCAAGGTATTTGATCATTGAGAACTTTATCCCACCAGAGGAGAAAAACAAGATTATGAATCGGCTTTACTATGACACTGATGAGGATCAATGGAAGTTTCAGCCTCTCGTCCCCCCAGGAAAGTAAGTCAATGTCTTCTCTGTGAATGGCTGATCTGCTTGTTGGTAGGTTAAAGGGCTAGTTCCATGTTCCCACATTCTGAAGGTCAGCTGGTCTTTCTTCAGAAGACAACACAGTCCAGGAAATTCTCATCTCTCTCGAGCAGAACTAGGAAAAGAGGGAATGTGGCCTCAGCCTTGGAGACAGGTCTTGTGTAATAAGTATTTGGTATTGTTCACATCTAAACTATAATCTCCAAGCTTCACAGTCAACTGCAACTTCTGGTTGAAGTTTAGATGTTGTAAAGAGCCAATGTGGGTCCCAAACCGAGTTCCCGTCTTTCTGCATGGTTGAGGTTGGTGTTGTCTTTGCAGAGGTATCTGAATTCTGACATAGATGATCCATTTAATGGTGATGAGCACATGTAAAGCCCGCTATGAAATATTGATAAAACAGTGTCCATAGCACTGCTAACTGCTGGACAGTGTGATGCTGGTTTTGTTAATGTTTGTGTGAATCCATAAGCAGCTCTGATGTTTGGACTTGTTCTCCTTCAGTCCTTCTGGCGGAGTCGACACTATGAAACGACGTCCATCATCTGCTGTGGGTTACAAGAGGCCAATCAGCCAATACGCCCGTGTTGCCATGGTGATGGGCTATCACCCTAGATATCGGGTAAGTAGCTTTATAAAAGAATACCGCTGGTATAATGTACAGTACATATTATTAACCCCAACTAGTGTAAAAGCAACCATGGCTCCATAGACTTCGTGTACAGTAATGTCCGTATGTCCATTAGCTCAGCCATTTATTCATGGACATAATTTAAAGAAATACCACATTATTTTGTGTGTCTTCCTTTAAGGCTGAGAACATTATGTTCCTTGAACTGGACCTCAGCCCTCCAGCTGTGTTTGAAATGGACTTCTCTAAGGACCGCGGCGAGCAGGACCCACGGGCCCTACACCTAGAGAGACTGACTCGCTTAGACAGTCTCCTGGGGCGCCCAGCGGCTGCACGAGTGAGGAAGTCAAGGTCCTGGTGAGTTTAGATATTATTTACTAATAATATATATTTTATGATGCACATACTTATTTATATATTTATTCATTGTTCCCCTTCTACGGCTTTTTGTATTCTAATATTGTGCAGCGCTGCGTCCCCAAGTGGCGCTATATGAATAAACATACATGCATACATTGTATGTATTTATATGACAGTAATAATTTAATTTATTCATATTCAAGCTCCCCATTTTAATTATTAGTTTAGTTGAAAGTATTAAAAGTTTGGGCCCAGGCAATTTGCCAGTTACTTATAAAGTGCTACCTCAGTCAGTCCTCTACCTAGGGACCGTATTAGCACAAGCAAGAAAAGTACAATAGCACAAGCAAGAAAAGATGCACCTTACTACATTTCTTGCTTGTGCTATTAATTTAGTTGCCCTTCTCTGAACACATTCAATTTCCGAGATGTCCCTTTTGTATATGGGATTCCAAAACTGCACCGCATATTCCAAACGAGGCCTTACCAGTGCCTTGTAAAGAGGGAGAATAATATGTTTCGCCCTTGAATCTGTTCCCCTCTTTATACAAGACAATATCTTGCTAGCTCTAGCTGTTACTGCCTGGCACATTTCTATCCATCATTTTCTTGTGTATAAGTTATTAGGATCTTTCACACGCTAAGATGCTCCTTTGCAAAGATTCTTGTAGCCAAGAGGATTACTTTATAATGACATTCAATATATTTTCTTGCAATAATGATACAATAGCAGATTCTGATGTTTTAGGCACCAGTATTTTCAGGGCATCCACAAAATCTACATGGGCTTTCTGAAGATTGTAAGATTGGATTTCCATGTTCCCTTATCCAAAGAAAATAAGATATTACAACTGTTTTTTAACCCAGTGAATTGTTTCCATTTTCAGGTGTCAACAATCCAAACTTCTCCCACCCTCGACCACTCACCTCTCGCTGGCCTCCAGCAGTCAAAAGCAAATTCTGTCCACCACCTATGAGTAACTTCACAGTCTGATAAAACTTCATCCAATCGCTAAACTTGATCTCTGTCTTTCTCCCCCAATGGGCTGAACTGCACATCTCAGATGTTACCTTTATATCAAGTAAAGTATAGATCTCAGCCGTGGAAGATGCAGACACTAATATTTCACAGATTAATATATTCATTTATTTATTGATGGGCCCATGCTGCCTTCTTGTAGCACTTTCTTTGGTTTGTGGAAAATGTATAGCGTGGAATGTTGCTGCTCGCTTGGCAATGAAGAGGTTGGGTGTTGGTTGGACATGAGATCTATGGTCTGATGTCTACACACTCTTTGTAAGTTGCCAGGCTACGGAACTAGATATTGAGATGATTAAAAATGTGTTGTTAGCCAAGAATGTGTTTTGGTCAATCTAATGATGACTTCCAATATCACCTGCATCTGGAGATCCCATGCAGACAGCCAAATAAATCAATTTCCTTGCATTCAGGAACTCAAGGGGAACATATTTCAAGCTAGTTGACCAATCAGTTATCTAGTACTCGCCACAAGGACTGCTGTATTCACTCTTCTCTCCAGCAGTAGATACGACACAAATGGAATCCTGCCTTGAATTCTTAGATGTCGAGCAGTTGATGATCAACAATATTTGGCACAGTTCAGTTCTACAAATGCCAGTGCCTTAGCTCAAAGGCTCACCATCTACATCTGACTGTTGCAAATGATTAACACTAGAGACTATCTTGAGATGGCCATTTTTTTAATATTGATTTCCATCATCGTTTGATGGACAGCTGCAGGGCAGAACAGATTTAACAAGAAGGGGATACACGTCTTATTTATAGGTTAGGTTATCTTCCACCTATCTTACAGTATTGGTGATTATGTGCGCACAGAAAACGACTTATATTTCTTGTTATTTCAGTGAACGTGTCCTGCCAGAGTGGTAAAATAAAATATCACCCCTACTCCCCCCAGTGGTTAGAAATGGCATGGCATGTTTAACCTATTGTGTAAATAGACAGAAAAGGAATATTCTGTATCTAAGGGGAAACAAACTACATAAGAACAAAAGCTTGACATGAACAGACACTATAATCCCTAACTAACCTCTGAAAATCAGCAGCATTGTGGAAAACTGTACCATCTGTGATTGTGTCTTATGCATAGCTCTGCGGCCCTCCTTCCTAGTGAAAAATACATCATTTTGCAATTACACAGTTTAAACTTGACAGTTCTGACCCAGTGGGTATGGGGGGGTTAACTGAGCATGTGCAAATGGACATCTTGTCTGTAAACCATAAACAAGCACAATTGAAATAGTGATACAATCTATTCTGGCTCATTAGCTATAGTTCTCCGTTAAATATTTCCTTTAACCCTGGGTTGTGGAAAGGTTTTCTTTACTAGGTATGACTGATCCGCATGATAGATAACATATTACATTCATTACGGTTTGATGCCAAGGAACTCCATATCCTCACACTTTGCTCGACCACACTGAGCCCATGTCAACTTCCACTGGGCTGGGCTGCAGTGTTATTAGTGGTGATTTAATCTATATGGTGCAATAATTCTTAGTATGTCTATGCACTCAATGTACAAGTCATTAATACACTGTAATGGAATCCTAATAATCAGGGGTGATAGTATTGCAATGGCTGGAGCTGATAATGGCTGCACACTGTGCCGAGATAAGCAGAACACGAGGGGCCGCAGCTGGGATCAATGGAGGGAATCTAATAACCTTTGTGTAGTCTCCATTCACTGCAGATAATGGGCACAGCGCAGAAAGAATGACCCAGTGTAAGTGCTTATGGGAATGTCAGCCTGGCATTTCCTGTACCGTTCCCTTTGTAATCCATTCAATTCCTTTGTTAGTTTATGATGGAATAACATTACTGATAAAATATAGATCCTGACCGTCCTGTGCTCTCATGTTAGAAAGTTATATAGATCTCTGTGCGTGTTTAATGGACATAAGGTCCACGTGTGCTGGAGGCCACAAGCTGTGCTATAATCTTAGGGGTCCAGTGAGCGGTTCACATCCAAAGACATGTTGGAAGCCTCCATGTAAAGGTCCATTGGATCACACAGGACAATCTGTTCATTGCAGAGCACGAAGCATTGCAGATGAATGGACGAGCTAAATGACTGCAGAAAACCATGAACTGTCCGATACTGGTTCATATGAATGATTTCCCTTTCATGTCAGGGTCTTATTCAGCCCTTTATTTAACAGACTGGCTGTGTTTACTGATGTCTAGCAAGGAACCAGACATGTGACCTATCTCACCCAGATACTATTTTTAGATAAGGTGCTGTTATTGTTCATCCTTCTTCTCCTAAAGAGATATAATATATGAAACATTCTTTATTATGTGCTATACTGATATAAGCAATTCCCATCACTCCCTAATGAAGGCTGCACTCTGTGTGCACATTCTTTGGTACATTACAGTCAGCAGTGGGAACCAGGAGACAAGCACTGGCCAATCAGTTATTTCCATTTGACCAATTAGTGTAATGATATGTTACTGGGTGATTTCCAACTTGATTTGAGTTTGATTGGTTGGTATTTAGATAGAGGGTTATTGATAATATAAATACATATAGATCTGTAATAATCCCATGGAATGGAATTGATATTATATTCCGTGTCAGAATCAGACAAAGGTTCTACCCAATCAATAGTTTACATTTGATTATATTGCAATGCAGTCTCATTACCCTGTGCGTGACCCACATAATATGTACCAGGAACTGTTCCCCAATCACGTTCCTGCGGTTCCTGTCAGTGTGAAAATTGTATCCAATTGGATTTTGGGAGACTAGTTTGGCTGGAATGAATGTTACGTTTATGTGAATGAATGGAGAGTAAAATTAAACTAGACTATCTGGATTTGTCATGGGTAACTCCTTTCTATTTTCTTCACTGCAAACAGCTGCAATGCTACAGGACAGATGCTGTGTGCAGTTACCAGCGTAAATTGTGCCACAGATACGAACAGTAGGAACACAGTAGACATCAGTAATCCAAATATTTTAAAGTTGTTTCATTGCTAGGGAGCAGTGTAAATCGGTTTAACTTTATGGGAAAAGCATGAAAATTAACACCCGAACCTTTATTTTATAGACAGAAAGGCTATCGGCATAATAATTCCTTACATGGAACATAAAACCAGTCCTTATCTTTCATGGATCTCATCTCTGCACAGAGCCTTAAGAAACTAAACTGCATCATGGGACTGTAGTTGATTTCAACCAATTATGAACAAGCTTTCATTATTCTAACTGCACTAGTTTAGACCAATCAAATCTAATTGCTAATTTAGTTGTCACTTGGTACTTGACTAGGGAAATGGCCCAACATTTCTCTCACTTATTTTATAAAAAAAACAAAAAACACTTTCAGCATTGTCTTTGTTGCTTTGTTTTACATTTAATTTGTTCAATTTATTTGCCTGTTTTTTCTGTACCCATAAGCCCTTGCAAGATCATTTTATTTAATATTGAAATGTATAAAGATAGAGAAAATCTTCACTGTCTGCTGTCACCTTCTAATGTGCACAAATCTCTGTGTGTAAATAGAAAATCACTGTTTATTTATATCGTTGGGCTGACCTTTCACTTGGCTTTGTCTGTTAGTGTTGAACTATACCTGTCTGTTAAAGTGTGTTGGAATGTTCACTACTTAAGCTGGACATGGCTTCTTCCAAGAATGACAGCGATCGGCCAATGAAAAGAGCAGTGTTTGGCCTTAATAAATGCGCAGTGGAAGAGTGTTGGACTTCTGTGAAAACCTTGCAGTATACTGCAAACATAAAACTACTAAGGCTCCCGAAATCCTTCTACTGCCAGGAATATAAAAGAACCTGTATGATGGTCAAACCATGTGACTCTATACCTATGAATACTGTAGACATGACCTATACATATATAGATATATATTATATATACTGATACTGATGGGCTTGTTCGCCCAGTGATAGTGTTTGATGGACAACTTTGTAATGTTTGCCTGAATGACACGTGTGCAGTGTGCAGTTCACAAGAACAATAAACAGACGAGCATCACTGCAAAGCCAGGAGTGTTGGGTGTGGTTCTTTATAGGGTGAAATGGGAGCAAGCTTGTCTGCCCTGCATGGAAATCCTCAAGGAAACTGTGGTGACAACCAATAGTAATGTATCTGTAAGGTGTCTGCAGTAACAAAAGACCCCAAGTCACAAGATGCTGTTTCTATAATCTGGAAAGAAGCTTAAAAGCGCTCATTTTCGCATTTGCGGAAAAGTATCACTTTAGCGATGTGTGACGGTGTCAGCAATGTGCGCTAACAACTTCGCATTATTCACTGTGCTAAGTCTAGTATCTCGGTTAAAAGAGGAAATTTCTCTTTGGGGTCAGCCATTACCAGACCAGAGAAGGTGAAATATCAGAGCTATTTGGGTCATTTAATTATTTAAAGTTATTTATAAGAAGGTGAAATTTTACCTTTTTTGCCCCTTGTCCCTTAATGCAACTGGTCTGATAATAAGCTGCAGTTTGCTGAAAATAAGCAATACTAAAAAATGTCCTATTAATAAAATAGAGAAAATTCACCTGGGTGAGTTTTACACTATTTATCATATCCTATTAATAAAATAGAGAAAATTCACCTGGGTGAGTTTTACACTATTTATCACATCCTATTAATAAATAGAGAAATTCGCCTGGGTGAGTTTTCACTATTTTATCACATCCTATTAATAAATAAGAAAGTTCGCCTGAGTGAGTTTTACACTATTTATAATTTCCTATTAATAAAATAGGAAAGTTCCCTGGTAATTTTACACTATTTATCGTATCCTATTAATAAAATAGAGAAAATTCCCCTGGGTGAGTTTTACACTATTTATCATATCCTATTAATAAAATAGAGAAATTCACCTGGGTGTTTTACACTATTTATCGTATCCTATTTAAAATAGAGAAATTCACCTGGGTGAGTTTTACACTATTTATCGTATCCTATTATTAAATTGAGAAATTCACCTGGGTGAGTTTTTCACTATTATCATATCCTATTAATAATAGAGAAAATTCCCCTGGGTAGTTTTACACTATTTATCATATCCTATTAATAAATAAAGATTCACCTGGGTGAGATTTACACTATTTATCATATCCTATTAATAAATAGAGAAAATTCGCCTGGGTGAGTTTTACACTATTTATCACTCCTATTAATAAAATAGAGAAAATTCGCCTGGGTGAGTTTTACACTATTTATCACATCCTATTAATAAAATAGAGAAAGTTCGCCTGGGTGATGTTACACTATTTATAATTTCCTATTAATAAAATAGAGAAAGTTCGCCTGGGTGAATTTTACACTATTTATCGTATCCTATTAATAAAATAGAGAAAATTCGCCTGGGTGAGTTTTACACTATTTATCGTATCCTTTTAATAAAATAGAGAAAATTCCCCTGTGTGTGAGTTTTACACTATTTATCGTATCCTATTAATAAATAGAGAAAATTCCCCTGGGTGAGTTTTACACTATTTATCGTATCCTATTAATAAATAGAGAAAATTCGCCTGGGTGATTTTTACACTATTTATCATATCCTATTAGTAAAATAGAGACAATTCACCTGGGTGATTTACACTATTTATCATATCCTATTAATAAAATAGAGAAAATTCCCTGGTGAGTTTTACACTATTTATCATATCCTATCAATAAAATAGAGACAATTCACCTGGGTGAGTTTTACACTATTTATCACATCCTATCAATAAAATAGAGAAAATTCACCAGGGTGAGTTTTACACTATTTATCACATCCTATCAATAAAATAGAGAAAATTCACCTGGGTGAGTTTTACACTATTTATCACATCCTATCAATAAAATAGAGACAATTCACCTGGGTGAGTTTTACACTATTTATCACATCCTATCAATAAAATAGAGAAAATTCACCAGGGTGAGTTTTACACTATTTATCGTATCCTATCAATAAAATAGAGAAAATTCGCCTGGGTGAGTTTTACACTATTTATTGTATCCGATTAATAAAATAGAGAAAATTCACCTGGGTGAGTTTTACACTATTTATCGTATCCTATTAATAAATAAGAAAAATTCACATGGGTGAGTTTTACACTATTATCATATCCTATTAGTAAACAAGCAATTCACCTGGGTGAGATTTACACTATTTATCATATCCTATTAATAAAATAGAGAAAATTCACCTGGGTGAGTTTTACACTATTTATCATATCCTATCAATAAATATAGACAATTCCCTGGGTGAGTTTTACACTATTTATCACATCCTATCAATAAATAGAGAAAATTCACCAGGGTAGTTTTTACACTATTATCACATCCTATCATAAAATAGAGAAAATTCACCTGGGTGAGTTTTACACTATTTATCATATCCTATTAATAAATAGAGAAAATTCACATGGTGAGTTTTACACTATTTATCATATACTATTAATAAATAGAGAAAATTCACCTGGGTGAGTTTTACACTATTTATCATATCCTATTAATAAAATAGACAAAATTCACCTGGGTGAGATTTACACTATTTATCATATCCTATTAATAAAATAGAGAAAATTCACCTGGGTGAGTTTTACACTATTTATCATATCCTATTAATAAAATCGAGACAATTGACCTGGGTGAGTTTTACACTATTTATCATATCCTATCAATTAAATAGAGAAAATTCACCTGGGTGAGTTTTACACTATTTATCACATCCTATTAATAAATAGAGAAATTCCCTGGGTGAGTTTTACACTATTATCACATCCTATTAATAAAATAGAGAAAGTCGCCTGGGTGAGTTTTACACTATTATCAAATCCTATTAGAAAAATAGAGAAAGTTCCCCTTGGTGAATTTACACTATTTATCGTATCCTATTAATAAAATAGAGAAAATTCGCCTGGGTGAGTTTTACACTATTTATCGTATCCGATTAATAAAATAGAGAAAATTCACCTGGGTGAGTTTTACACTATTTATCGTATCCTATTATAAAATAGAGAAAATTCCCCTGGGTGAGTTTTACACTATTTATCATATCCTATTAATAAAATAGAGAAAATTCACCTGGGTGAGTTTTACACTATTTATAACACCCTATTAATAAAATAGAGAAAGTTCGCCTGGGTGAATTTTACACTATTTATTGTATCCTATTAATAAAATAGAGAAAATTCACCTGGTGTGGTTTACACTATTTATCATCCTATCAAAAAATAGAGACAATTCACCTGGGTGAGTTTTTTACATATTTATCACATCCTATCATAAAATAGAGAAAATTCACCAGGTGAGTTTTACACTATTTATCGTATCCTATCAATAAAATAGAGAAAATTCGCCTGGGTGAGTTTTACACTATTTATTGTATCCGATTAATAAAATAGAGAAAATTCACCTGGGTGAGTTTTACACTATTTATCGTATCCTATTAATAAAATAAAGAAAATTCACATGGGTGAGTTTTACACTATTTATCATATCCTATTAGTAAAACAGAGACAATTCACCTGGGTGAGATTTACACTATTTATCATATCCTATTAATAAAATAGAGAAAATTCACCTGGGTGAGTTTTACACTATTTATCATATCCTATCAATAAATAGAGACATTCACCTGGGTGAGTTTACACTATTTATCACTCCTATCAATAAATAGAGAAAATTCACCAGGGTGAGTTTACACTATTTATCACATCCTATCAATAAAATGAGAAAATTCACCTGGTGGTTTTTACACTATTTATCATATCCTATTAATAAAATAGAGAAAATTCACATGGGTGAGTTTTACACTATTTATCATATCCTATTAATAAAATAGAGAAAATTCACCTGGGTGAGTTTTACACTATTTATCATATCCTATTAATAAAATAGAAAAAATTCACCTGGGTGAGATTTACACTATTTATCATATCCTATTATTAAAATAGAGAAAATTCACCTGGGTGAGTTTTACACTATTTATCTATCCTATAATAAAATCGAGACATTGACCTGGGTGAGTTTACACTATTTATATCCTATCAATTAAATAGAGAAAATTCACCTGTGTGAGTTTTACACTATTTTCATCACTCCTATTAATAAAATAGAGAAAATTCACCTGGGTGAGTTTTACACTATTTATCACATCCTATTAATAAAATAGAGAAAGTTGGCCTGGGTGAGTTTACACTATTTATAACATCCTATTAATAAAATAGAGAAAGTTCCCCTTGGTGAATTTTACACTATTTATCGTATCCTATTAATAAAATAGAGAAAATTCGCCTGGGTGAGTTTTACACTATTTATCGTATCCGATTAATAAATAGAGAAATTCACCTGGGTGAGTTTTACACTATTTATCGTATCCTATTAATAAAATAGAGAAAATCCCCCTGGGTGAGTTTTTACACTATTTATCATATCCTATTAATAAAATAGAGAAAATTCACCTGGGTGAGTTTTACACTATTTATAACACCCTATTAATAAAATAGAGAAAGTTCGCCTGGGTGAATTTTACACTATTTATTGTATCCTATTAATAAAATAGAGAAAATTCACCTGGGTGAGTTTTACACTATTTATCATATCCTATTAATAAAATAGACAAAATTCACCTGGGTGAGATTTACACTATTTATCATATCCTATTAATAAAATAGAGAAAATTCACCTGGGTGAGTTTTCACTATTTATCATATCCTATTAATAAATCGAGACAATTCACCTGGGTGATTTTTACACTATTTTTCATATCCTATCAATAAATAGAGAAAATTCACCTGGTGAGTTTACACTATTTATCAATCCTATTAATAAAATGAGAAAATTCACCTGGGTGAGTTTTTACACTATTTACATCCTATTAATAAATAGAGAAAGTTCGCCTGGTGAGTTTTACACATTTATAACATCCTATAATAAATAAGAGAAGTTCCCCTGGTGAATTTTAACTATTTATCGTACCTATTAATAAAATAGAGAAATTCGCCTGGGTGAGTTTTACACTATTTATCGTATCCGATAATAAAATGAGAAAATTCACCTGGGTGAGTTTTACACTATTTCTGTATCCTATTAATAAAATAGAGAAAATTCCCCTTGGGTGAGTTTAACCTATTTATCATATCCTATATAAATAGAGAAAATTCACCTGGGTGATGTTACACTATTTATAACACCCTATATAAATAGAGAATTCGCCTGGGTAATTTTACACTATTTTTGTATCCTTTAATAAAATAGAGAAATTCGCCTGGGTGAGTTTTACACTATTTATCGTATCCGATTAAAATAGAGAAAATTCGCCTGGGTGAGTTTTTACACTATTTATCACATCCTATTAATAAAATAGAGAAAATCGCCTGGTGGAGTTTTACACTATTTATCATATCCTATTAATAAAATAGAAAAGTTCCCTGGGTGAGTTTTACACTATTTATCTATCCTATATAATAGAGAAAATTCCCTGGGTGGTTTTACACTATTTATCGTATCCTATTATAAATAGAGAAAATTCGCCTGGGTGTGTTTTACACTATTTATCGTATCCTATTAATAAAATAGAGAAAATTCCCCTGGGTGAGTTTTACACTATTATCATATCCATTAATAAAATAGAGAAAATTCGCCTGGGTGGTTTTACACTATTTATCATATCCTATTAATAGAGAAAATTCACCTGGGTGAGTTTTACACTATTTATCATATCCTATTAATAAAATAGAGAAATTCGCCTGGGTGAGTTTTACACTATTTATCATATCCTATAAAAACAGAAAAATTCGCCTGGGTGAGTTTTACACTATTTATCATATCCTATTAATAAAATAGAGAAAATTCACCTGGGTGAGTTTTCACTATTTCATATCCTATTAATAAAATAAGAAAATTCCCTGGGTGAGTTTTACACTATTTATCATATCCTATAATAAAATAGAGAAAATTCACCTGGTGAGTTTTACACTATTTATCTTATCCTATTATAAAATAGAGAGAATTCACCTGGGTGAGTTTTACACTATTTATCAGTATCCTATTAATAAATAGAGAAAATTCCCTTGGGTGAGATTTACATCTATTTCGCATATCCTATTAATAAATAGAGAAATTTCACCTGGGTGAGTTTTACACTATTTATCTTATCCTATTAATAATAGAGAGAATTCCCTGGGTGAGATTTACACTATTTATCAATCCTATTAATAAAATAGAGAAAATCGCCTGGGTGAGTTTTACACTATTTATCATATCCTATTAATAATAAATAGAGAAAATTCCCCTGGGTGAGTTTTACACTATTTATCATATCCTATTAATAAAATAGAGAAAATTCGCTTGGGTGAGTTTTACACTATTTATCATATCCTATTAATAAAATAGAGAAAATTCGCCTGGGTGGATTTTTACACTATTTATCATATCCTATTATAATAAAAAGAGAAAATTCCCCTGGGTGAGTTTACACTATTTATCATATCCATTAATAAAATAGAGAAAATTCACCTGGGTGAGTTTTACACTATTATCATATCCTATTATAAAATAGAGAAATTCACCTGTGGAGTTTTACACTATTTATCATATCCTTTAATAAATAGAGAAAATTCCCCTGGGTGAGTTTTACACTATTTATCATATCCTATTAATAAAATAGAGAAATTCCCTGGGTGAGTTTTACACTATTTATCATCTCCTATTAATTAAAATAGAGAAAATTCCCCTGGGTGAGTTTTACACTATTTATCATATCCATTAATAAAATAGAGAAAATTCGCCTGGGTGAGTTTTACACTATTTATCATATCCTATTAATAATAGAGAAAATTCCCTGGGTGAGTTTTACACTATTTATCATATCCTATTAATAAATAGAGAAAATTCCCCTGGGTGAGTTTTACACTATTTATCATATCCTATTAATAAAATAGAGAAAATTCCCCTGGGTGAGTTTTACACTATTTATCATATCCTTAATAAAATAGAGAAAATTCGCCTGGGTGAGTTTTACACTATTTTAATCCATTAATAAATAGAAAAATCCTTGGTGAGTTTTACACTATTTATCATATCTATAATAAATAGAGAAAATTCGCCTGGGTGGTTTTACACTATTTATCATATCCTATTAATAAAATAGAGAAAATTCACCTGGGTGAGTTTTACACTATTTATCATATCCTATTAATAAAATAGAGAAAATTCCCTTGGGTGAGTTTTACACCTATTTATCAATCCTATTAATAAATAGAGAAAATTCACCTGGGTGATTTTACACTATTTATCTTATCCTATTAATAAATAGAGAGAATTCACCTGGTGAGTTTTACACTATTATCATATCCTATTAATAAAATAGAGAAAATTCCCTTGGGTAATTTACACTATTTTATCATATCCTATTAATAAAATAGAGAAAATTCACCTGGGTGAGTTTTACACTATTCTTATCCTATTAAAAAATAGAGAGAATTCCCCTGGGTGAGAGTTACACTATTTATCATATCCTATTAATAAAATAGAGAAAATTCGCCTGGGTGAGTTTTCACTATTTATCATATCCTATTAATAATAAATAGAGAAAATTCCCTGGGTGAGTTTTAACCTATTATCATATCCATTAATAAAATAGAGAAAATTCGCTTGGGGAGTTTTATACACTATTTATCATATCCTATTAATAAAATAGAGAAATTCCGCTGGTGAGTTTTACACTATTTATCATATCCTATTAATAATAAATGAGAAAATTCCCCTGGTGAGTTTTACACTATTTATCATATCCTATTAATAAAATAAGAGAAAATTCACCTGGGTGAGTTTTAACTATTTACATATCCTATTAAAAATAGAGAAAATTCACCTGGGTGAGTTTTACACTATTTATCATATCCTTTAATAAAATAGAGAAAATTCCCCTGGGTGAGTTTTACACTATTTATCATATCCATTAATAAATAGAGAAAATTCCCCTGGGAGTTTTACACTATTTATCATATCCTATTAATAAAATGAGAAATTCCCCTGGGTGAGTTTTCACTATTTATCATATCCTATTATAAAATAGAGAAAATTCGCCTGGGTGAGTTTTACACTATTTATCATATCCCTTAATAAAATAAGAATTCCCCTGGGTGAGTTTTACCACTATTTATCATATCCTATTAATAAAATAGAGAAAATTCCCCTGGGTGAGTTTTACACTATTTATCATATCCTATTAATAAAATAGAGAAAATTCCCCTGGGTGAGTTTTACACTATTTACATATCCTATTAATAAAATAGAGAAATTCGCCTGGGTGAGTTTTACACTATTTATCTATCCTATTAGTAAAATAGAGAATTCCCCTTGGTGAGTTTTACACTATTTATCATATCCTATTAATAAATAGAAAATTCGCCTGGGTGAGTTTTACACTATTTATCATATCCTATTAATAAAATAGAGAAAATTCACCTGGGTGAGTTTTACACTATTTATCATCCTATTAATAAATAGAGAAAATTCACCTGGTGAGATTTACACTATTTATCATATCTATTTAAAATAGAGACAATTACCCTGGGTGAGTTTTTACACTATTTATCATATCCTATTAATAAAATAGAGAAAATTCACCTGGGTGAGATTCAACTATTTATCATATCCTATTATAAAATAGAGAAAATTCCCCTGGGTGAGTTTTACACTATTTATCATATCTTTTGCTAAATAAACACCACATGTGTTAGGCTATTTTTAAATACAGTATATACTCGAGTATAAGTCGAGGTACCTATTTTTACCTGAAAAATTGGTAAAAAACTGATTGACTCGAGTATAAGTCGAGGGTAAAAAATTATCACCACTACTGCCTTCTGATTCTGTGTGTTTTTAGGCTTTACAAAGTAGACAAGTAACAAAGATACCACAGTACCATTCGACACCCAATCATATGATAGGGGCACTCACGCTGTTCAATACACAAATTCGTCGTATAGACTAAGTAATGACTGAAACTGTCATAAACGGTGCGGTGGGTAAACATAGCTTTATCTACATACATTAAAAACCATAACACTTCCTCCCAAAAACCTTATATCAACTAGAAAAGTACTATATAAATAAATATACTAAACCAACCCTAGACAGCTGGAAGGGAAAAAAATAAAATAATGTCCCAACGGTAATCTGAAAGCGTTCTTAGAGTGAATCAAGGCTGCAAATCTGGTTACAAGATGGGAGACCAAAGGAGTTTAATACATCAGAAACATATACAAAGACGATCTCACCCATCCCGAGAACGAGACCCGATTTAATACAGGTGGCACGGTAAGTTGATAAACTGTTTCCTCCTATATATCCAACTTCTGTATGTCTTGCAGATAAGTAACAAATAAAACCGCTACATCATGTTGTAATTGTGCAATATGTCTCCAGTGTCTCAAAGCGATTCAACACAGGTGTCCGTAGAGCACATAGACGGGGGCGGATGAAGGAGACATAGTTCTCTCTCGAATCGTTGTTCGTTTGTGTGATATGAATAACTGTTGAATCTGAGGATAAGTGTACGCTTCCATCCTAATGCTTTTTGCTATAGCTGGGAGTCCTACAGGTAGAGACAACGGGAGCTGCAACCTTCAACTTCAATGGCATGTTGCCAACAAGGAGTGCCCTAGGCCCAATCTTTTGGTATAAGGATTAAAACTATACACTACACAATGGGGCCACTAGTGGGGGATTATAGTTTTGGGGTGGACATGCCCTTTAATATATGTGAACCACATAGAACCGTTATATATATGCCAATATAAGACTGTAATATATGTTCCAAACAAGACGGTTATTGTTCCAACCAGAGACTGTAATATATTTTCCAAACAGAGACTTGTAATATTGTTCCAACAGAGACTGTAAATAATGTTTTCCAACCAGAGGACTGTAATATATGTTCCACACGAGACTGTAATATATGTTTCCAAACAGAGACTGAATATAGTTCCAAACATAGACTGTAATATATGTTCCAACGAGACGTAATTATTTTCCAAACAGAGACTGTAATATTGTTCCAGACAGAGCTGTAATATATGTTCCAGACAAGACTGTAATATATGTTCCAAAAGAGCTTGTATATATGTTCCAAACAGAGACTGTAATATAGTTCCAAACAAGACTGTAAATATGTTCCAGACAGAGACTGTAATATATGTTCCAAACAGAGACTGTAAATATGTTCCAGCAGAGACTGTAAATATATGTTCCAACAGAGACTGTATATTGTTCCAAACGAGACGTATATGTTCCAAACAGGACTGTAATATATGTTCCAAACAGAGACTGTAATATATGTTCCAAACGAGACTGTAATATAGTTCCAAACAGAGACTGTAATATATGTTCCAGACAAGACTGTAATTATGTGCCAAACAGAGACTGTAATATAGGTTCACAGACAGAGACTGTACTATATGTGCCCAAACAGAGACTGTAATATATTTTCCAAACAGAGACTGTATATATGTTCCAAAACAGAGACTGTAATTATGTTCCAAACAGAACTGTAATATATGTTCCAACAGAGACTGTAATATATGTTCCAGACAGAGACTGTAATATATGTTCCAAACGAGACTGTAATATATGTGTCCAACAGACTGTATATATGTTCCAAACAGAGACTGTATATATGTTCCAAACAGAGACTGTAATATATGTTCCAACAGAGACTGTAATATATGTTCCAAACAGAGACTGTATATATTTCCAGACAGAACTGTAATAATGTTCCAACAGAGACTGTAATATATGTTCCAGACAGAGACTGTAATATATGTTCCAACAGACTGTAATTGTCCAAACAGAACTGTAATAGTGTTCAAACAGGATGTTAAATATGTTCCAAACAGAGACTGTAATAATGTTCCAACAGAGACTGTATTAGTTCCAAACCGAACTGTAATATTGTTCCAAACAGAGACGTGTAATTATGTTCCAACAGAGACTGTAATATATGATGTTCCAACAGAGACTGTAATATATGTTCCAAACAGCGACTTAATTATGTGTCCAAACAGAGACTGTAATATATGTTCCAACAGAGACTGTAATATATGTTCCAGACAGAGACTGTAATATATGTTCCAAAACAGAGACTGTAATATATGTGCCAAACAGAGACTGTTATATATGTTCCAAACAGAGACTGTAATATATGTTCCAAACAGAGACTGTAATATATGTTCCAAACGAGACTGTAATATATGTGCCAAACAGAGACTGTTATTATGTTCCAAACAGAGACTGTAATATATGTTCCAAACAGAGACTGTAATATATGTTCCAGACAGAGACTGTAATATATGTGCCAGACAGAGACTGTAATATATGTTCCAAACAGAGACTGTAATATATGTTCCAACAGAGACTGTAATATATGTTCCAACAGAGACTGTAATATATGTTCCAAACAGAGACTGTAATATATGTTCCAGACAGAGACTTAATATAGTTCCAGACAGAGACTGTAATATATGTTCCAAACAGAGACTGTAATATATGTGCCAAACAGAGACTGTTATATATGTTCCAAACAGAGACTGTAATATATGTTCCAAACAGAGACTGATTAGTTCAGACGAGTAATTATGTTCCAAACAGAGACTGTAATATATGTTCCAAACAGAGACTGTAATATATGTTCCAAAACAGAGACTGTAATATATGTGCCAAACAGAGACTGTAATATATGTTCCAAACAGAGACTGTAATATATGTTCCAAACAGAGACTGTAATATATGTGTCAAACAGAGACTGTAATATATGTTCCAACAGAGACTGTAATATATGTTCCAAACAGAGACTGTAATAATGTTCCAAACAGAGACTGTAATATATGTCCAGAACGATGTTCCAGACAGAGACTGTAATATATGTTCCAAACAGAGACTGTTATATATGTTCAAACAGAAGACTGTTATATTGTTCAAACAGAGACTGTAATATATGTTCCAACAGAGACTGTAATA
Source organism: Hymenochirus boettgeri (assembly GCA_019447015.1). Taxonomy (NCBI): domain Eukaryota; kingdom Metazoa; phylum Chordata; class Amphibia; order Anura; family Pipidae; genus Hymenochirus; species Hymenochirus boettgeri. Next base: position 135,343 of record JAACNH010000548.1, read on the forward strand.
TATGTTCCAAACACGACTGTATTATGTTCCAAACAGAGACTTATATATGTCCAAACCGAGACTGAATATATGTTCCAACATAGACTGTATATTGCCAACAGAGACTGTATATATGGTTCCAGACAGAGACTGTAATATGTTCCAAACAGAGACTGTAATATATGTTCCAGACAGAGACTGTAAATATATTTCCAAACAGAGACTGTAATATGTGTCAAACAGAGACTGTAATATATGTTCCAGACAGAGACTGTAATATATGTTCCAAACAGAGACTGTAATATATGTTCCAGACAGAGACGTGTAATATATGTTCCAAACAGAGACTGTAATATATGTTCCAGACAGAGACTGTAATATATGTTCCAAACAGAGACTGTAATATATGTTCCAAAGACGTAATGTCCAGACAGAGACTGTATATATGTTCCAAACAGAGACTGAATATATGTTCCCCAAGTTTCCAAACGAGACTGTAATATATGTGCCAGACAGAGACTGTAATATATGTTCCAAACAGAGACTGTAATATATGTTCCAAACAGAGACTGTAATATATGTGCCAGACAGAGACTGTAATATATGTTCCAAACAGAGACTGTAATATATGTTCCAACAGAGACTGTAATATATGTGTCAAACAGAGACTGTAATATATGTTCCAAACAGAGACTGTAATATATGTTCCAAACAGAGACTGTAATATATGTTCCAAACAGAGACTGTAATATATGTTCCAACAGAGACTGTATATTGTTCAAACAGAGACTGTAATCTATGTTCCAAACAGAGACTGTAATATATGTTCCAAACAGAGACTGTAATATATGTTCCAAACAGAGACTGTAATATATGTTCCAAACAGAGGACTGTAATATATGTTCCAGACAGAGACTGTATATGTTCCAAACACAGACTGTAATATATGTTCCAAACAGAGACTGTAATATATGTTCCAAACAGACTGTAATATGTTCCAACAGAGACGTAATATGGTTCCAAACAGAGACTGTAATATATGTTCCAAACAGAGACTGTAATATATGTGCCAGACAGAGACTGTAATATATGTTCCAAACACAGACTGTAATATATGTTCCAAACAGAGACTGTAATATATGTTCCAAACAGAGACTGTTATATATGTTCCAACAGAGACTGTAATATATGTTCCAACAGCAGACTGTAATTATTTTTGCCAGACAGAGACTGTATATATTCCAAACAGCGTATTGTTCCAAACAGAGACTGTAATATAGTTTCCAAACAGAGACTGTAATATATGTTCCAAACAGAGACTGTACTATATGTTCCAAACGAGACTGTAATATGTTCCAACAACGAATATGTTCCAGACAGAGACTGTAATATATGTTCCAAACAGAGACTGTAATATATGTTCCAGAGACACAGACTGTAATATATGTTCCAAACAGAAACTGTAATATATGTGCCAGACAGAGACTGTAATATATGTTCCAGACAGAGACTGTAATATATGTGCCAAACAGAGACTGTAATATATGTGCCAAACAGAGACTGTAATATATGTTCCACCAGAGACGTATATATTTCCAAAAAAAATAATTTAATATATGTGCAAACAGAGACTGTAATATATGTGCCAAACAAGGACTGTAATATATGTTCCAAACAGAGACTGTAATATATGTGCCAACAGACACTGTAATATAGGTTCCAAACAGAAACTGTTATATATGTTCCAAACAGAGACTGTAATATATGTTCCAAACAGAGACTGTAATATATGTTCCAAACAGAGACTGTATATATGTTCCACAGAGACTGTAATATATGTGCCAGACAGAGACTGTAATATATGTTCCAAACAGAACATAACTGGATGTATAGTGCCAGACAGAGACTGTAATATATGTGCCAAACAGAGACTGTAATATATGTGCCAGACAGAGACTGTAATATATGTTCCAAACAGAGACTGTAATATATGTTCCAAAAAAAATAATTTAATATATGTGCCAAACAGAGACTGTAATATATGTGCCAAACAAGGACTGTAATATATGTTCCAAACAGAGACTGTAATATATGTGCCAAACAGACACTGTAATATAGTTCCAAACAGAAACTGTTATATGTTCCAAACAGAGACTGTAATATATGTTCCAAACAGAGACTGTAATATATGTTCCAAAACAGAGACTGTAATATATGTTCCAAACAGAGACTGTAATATATGTGCCAAACAGAGACTGTAATATATGTGCCAGGACAGAGACTGTAATATATGTTCCCAAACAGAGACTTTAATATATGTTCCAGACAGAGACTGTAATATATGTTCCAAACAGAGACTGTAATATATGTTCCAGACAGAGACTGTAATATATGTGCCAGACAGAGACTGTAACTATATATGTGCCAGACAGAGACTGTAATATTGTGCCAGACGAGACTGTAATATATGTTCCAAACAGAGACTGTAATATATGTTCCAGACAGAGACTGTAATATATGTGCCAGACAGAGCCTGTAATATATGTGCCAGACAGAGACTGTAATATATGTTCCAAACAGAGACTGTAATATATGTTCCAGACAGAGACTGTAAGATATGTGCCGACAGAGACTGTAAAATATGTGCCAGACAGACTGTAATATAGTGCCAGACAGAGACTGTAATATATGTGCCAGACAGAGACTAATACATGTGCCAAACAAAGACTTGTAATATATGTCACCAGACAGAGCTATAATTAATGTGCTTAAAACAGACTGTAATATATGTGACCATATAGAGACATTATATATGTGACTAGACAGAGACTGTAAGATTGTGATACAGAGACTATATGTGCCAAAAACAAACTGTATATATGTGACCACACAGAGACGAGACTGAAGTCCAAAGAAACAACTTTGGTCTCATCATACAAGACTATAGTGCCCACAATATGTTATATTTTAAAATAAAATGGAACATTTTCTTGCAGGAACAAGTTGAAAGGTAAGGAAATATAATAAAGGCCCACTTCCAATATTACCCTTTAATTGTTAAAATATTGAAAAATACATTGCACGAGCTGTGCTAAGATCAGGTTAAGTTCTTGTCCTCACCCTGTAGCTCTGCACCAAGTTGGAGGGTATTGTATTACAAGTGTGATATTAAGAGGAATGTTGGAGGGTATGTAGTATCTATAAGTGTGACTATAAAGGGGAATGTTGGAGGGTATGTAGTATCTATAAGTGTGACTATTAAAAGGGAATTTTGGAGGGTATGTAGTATCTATAAGTGAAATTAAACAGGAATGTTGGAGGGTATGTAGTATCTATAAGTGTGAATATTGAAGAGGAATTTGGAGGGAATGTACCGGTAGTATCTATAAGTGAATATTAGAGAGGAATGTTGGAGGGTAGTAGTATCTATAAGTGTGAAATTTAAAGGGGAATGTTGGAGGGTATGTAGTATGTATAAGTGTGCATATTGAAAGAGGAATTTTGGAGGGTATGTAGTATCTATAAGTGTGATTATTAAAGGGAATGTTGGAGGGTATGTAGTATCTATAAGTGTGAATATTGAAGAGGAATGTTGGAGGGAATGTAGTATCTATAAGTGAATATTAGAGAGGATGTTGGAGGGTATGAGTATCTATAAGTGAATATTAAGAGAATGTTGGAGGGTATGTAGTATCTATAAGTGAATATTAAAGAGGGATGTTGGAGGGTATGCAGTATCTATAAGTGTGAATATTGAAGAGGAATGTTGGAGGGTATGTAATCTATAAGTGAATATTAAGAGGGATGTTGGAGGGTATGCAGTATCTATAAGTGGTGAATATTGAAGAAGGAATGTTAGAGGGTATGTAGTATCTATAAGTGTGAATATTGAAGAGGAATGTTGGAGGGAATGTAGTATCTATAAGTGAAATATAAGAGGGTGTTGAGGGTATGTGTATCTATAAGTGTGAATATTGAGAGGAATGTTGAGGGAATGTAGTATCTATAAGTGAATATTAAAGAGGAATGTTGGAGGGTATGTAGTATCTATAAGTTGTAATTTAAAGAGGAATGTTAGAGGGTATGTAGTATCTATAAGTGATATTAAAGAGGAATTTTGGAGGGTATGCAGTATCTATAAGTGAATATTAAAGAGAATGTTGGAGGGTATGTAGTATCTATAAGTGTGGAATATTATAAGAGGATGTTGGAGGGTATGTAGTATCTATAATTGATATTAAGAGGAATGTTGGAGGGTATGCAGTATCTATAAGTGAATATTAAAGAGGAATGTTGGAGGGTATGTAGTATCTATAAGTGTGAATATTAAAGAGGGATGTTGGAGGGTATGTAGTTATCTATAAGTGTGATATTAAAGAGGAGTGTTGAGGGTATGTAGTATCTATAAGTGAATATTAAAGAGGAATGTTGGAGGGAATGTAGTATCTATAAGTGAATATTAAAGAGAATGATGGAGGGTATGTAGTATCTATAGTATATGTATTATGGGGAATGTTGGAGGGTATGTAGTTCTATAAGTGTGAATATTAAAGAGGATGTTGGAGGGTATGTAGTATCTATAAGTGAATATTAAAGAGGAATGTTGGAGGGTATGCAGTATCTATAAGTGAATTTAAAGAGGAATGTTGGAGGGTATGTAGTATCCAAAGTGTGAATATTAAGAGGGATGTTGGAGGGTATGTGTATCTATAAGTGTGAATATTGAAGAGGAATGTTGGAGGGAATGTAGCGGTAGTATCTATAAGTGAATTTAGAGAGGAATGTTGGAGGGTATGTAGTATCTATAATGAATATGAAAGAGGAATGTTTGGAGGGTATGTAGTATCTATAATTATTTTATTTAGGGAATGTTTTGGAGGGTATGTAGTACCTATAAGTGTTATTATTAAAAGGAATGTTAGAGGGGTATGTAAGTATCTATAAGTAATGATTATTAAAGCAGGAATGTTGGAGGGTTATGTAGTATCTATAAGTGTTTGAATGTTGGAGGGTATGATAGTATCTATAAGTGTGATTATTAAGAGGAATGTTGAAGGGTACGTAGTATCTATAAGTAAATTATTAAGGGGGAATGTTGGAGGGTATGTAGTTATCTATATGTGAGTATTAAAGAGGAATGTTTGGAGGGTATGTATTACTATAAGTATATTTAAGGGGGAATGTTGGAGGGTATGTAGTATCTATAAGTGTGATTATTAAAGAGGAATGTTGGATGGTATATAGTATCTATAAGTGTGATTATTAAAGAGGAATGTTGGTGGGTATGTAGTTCTATACGTTATTGTTATTTAAGGGGGAATGTTGGAAGGTATGTAGTATCTATAAGTGTGAATTTAAAGAGAAATGTGGAGGGTAGTAGTATCTATAAGTATATGTATTATGGGGGAATGTTGGAGGGTATTGTAGTATTTATAAGTGTGAATATTAAAGAGGAATGTTGGAGGGTATGTAGTATCTATAAGTGTGACTATTAAAGGGGAATGCTGGAGGGTGTGTTTTATCTATAAGGTGAATATTAAAGAGGATGTTGGAGGGTATGTAGTATCTATAAGTGTGAATATTAAAGAGAAATATTGGAGGGTATGTAGTATCTATAAGTTATATGTATTCAGGGGAATGTTGAAGGGTATGTGTATCTATAATGTGAATATTAAAGAGGGATGTTGGAGGGAAGTATTACTATAATTATTTTTATTTAAGGGGGAATGTTGGCAGGGTAATGTAGTACTATAAGTGTTATTAAAAGAGGAATGTTAGAGGGTATGTAGTATCTATAAGTATGATTATTAAAGAGGATGTTGGAGGGTAATAGTATCTATAAGTGTTTAATGTTGGAGGGTATGATAGTATCTATAAGTGTGAAGTATTAAAGAGGAATGTTGAAGGTACGTAGTATCTATAAGTAAATTATTAAAGGGGAATGTTGGAGGTATGTAGTATCTATAAGTGTGAGTATTAAAGAGGAATGTTGAGGGTATTAATTATCTATAAGTATATTTATTTAAGGGGGAATGTTGGAGGGTATGTAGTATCTATAAGTGTGATTATTAAAGAGGCAAGTTGGGGGTATGTAGTATCTATAAGTGTGGATTATTAAAGGGGAATTTTGGATGGTATATAGTATCTATAAGTGTGATTATAAAGAGGAATGTTGGTGGTTATGTATATCTATAAGTATGTATTCTATTTAAGGGGGAATGTTGGAGGGTATGTAGTATCTATAAGTGTGAATATTAAAGAGAAATGTTGGAGGGTATGTAGTATCTATAAGTATATGTAATTATGGGGGAATGTTGGAGGGTATGTAGTATCTATAAGTGTGAATATTAAAGAAATTGGACGTAGTTAGTCTAAAGTGTGACTATTAAAGGGGAATGTTGGAGGGTGTGTTTACTCTATAAGTGTGAATATTAAAGAGGGATGTTGGAGGGTATGTAGTATCTATAAGTGTGAATATTAAAGAGAAATATTGGAGGGTATGTAGTATCTATAAGTATATGTATTCATGGGGGAATGTTGAAGGGTATGTAGTAATCTATAATGTGAATATTAAAGAGGGATGTTGGTGAATGTAGTATCTATAAGTATAATATTAAATAGAAGTATTGGAGGGTATGTAGTATCTATAAGTATATGTATTCATGGGAAATGTTGGAGGGTATGTAGTACTATAAGTGTGAATAATTAAAGAGGGAGGACTGTTGGCGGGAATGTAGTATCTATAAGTAATATTAAAGAGGAATGTTGGAGGGTATGTAGTATCTATAAGTGAATATTAGAGAGGAATGTTGGAGGGTATGTAGTATTATAAGTGTGATATTAAGGGAATGTTTGGAGGGTATGTAATCTAGTAAGTGTGAATATTAAAGGGAATGTTGGGGTATGTAGTGTTATAGTGAATTAAAAGGATGTTTGTGGGGTATTTAGTATTAAGTGTGAATATTAAAGAGGAATGTTGGAGGGTATGTATGTATTATAAGTGTGAATATTGAGAGGAATGTTGGAGGGGGAATGTAGTATCTATAAGTGTATATGAAAGAGAATGTTTGGAGGGTATGTGTATCTATAAGTGAATATTAGAGGAATTTTGGAGGGTATGTAGTTAGCTAAGTTGTGAATATTAAAGAGAATGTTGGAGGTAGTAGTATCGTAAGTATATTGTATTCATGGGAATGTTTGGAGGTATGTAGTATCTATAAGTGTGAATATAAAGAGGAATGTTGGAGGGTATGTATTATCTATAAGTGAACTATTAAATCAGGAATGTTGTAGGTATTGTAGTTGATAAGTGTAATATTAAGAGGAATGTTTGGAGGGTATGTAGTATCACAAAAGTGTGAATATAAAGAGGGGATGTTAAGGGTATGTATTCTAAAGTGAATATTAAAGAGGAATGTTGGAGGGTATGTAGTATCTATAAGTGTGAATATAAAGAGGAATGTTGGAGGGTATGTATATCTATAAGTATATGTTATTTAAGGGGGAATGTTGGAGGCTATGTAGATCTATAAGTGTTGAATATTAAAGAGGAATGTTGGAGGGTATGTGTATCTATAAGTGTAATATTAAAGAGGAATGTTGGAGGGGGTATGTAGTATTATAAGTGTGAATATAAAGAGGAATGTTGGAGGGTAATGTAGTATCTATAAGTGTGAATATTAAAGAGGAATGTTGGAGGGTATGTAGTATCTATAAGTGTGAATATTAAAGAGGAAGTGGAGGGTATGTATATCTATAAGTATATGTTATTCATGGGGGAATGTTGGAGGGTATGTAGTATCTATAAGTGTGATCTTAAAGAGGAATGTTGGTGGGTATGTAGTATCTATAAGTTATATGTATTCATGGGGAATGTTGGAGGGTATGTAGTATCTATAAGTGTGAATATTAAAGAGGAATGTTGGAGGGTATGTGTAGTATCTATCAGTATAGTTTTATGGGGGAATGTTGGAGGGTATGTAGTATGTATAAGTGTGAATATTAAAGAGGAATGTTGGAGGGTATGTAGTATCTATAAGTATATGTATTTATGGGGGAATGTTGGAGGGTATGGTATCTATAAGTGCGATCATTAAAGAGGAATGTTGGACGGTATGTAGTATCTATAAGTATATGTATTTATGGGGGAATGTTGGAGGGTATGTAGTATGTATAGTGTGAATATTAAAGAGGAATGTTGGAGGTATGTAGTATCTATAAGTATATGTATTCATGGGGGAATGTTGGAGGTATGTAGTATCTATAAGTGTGAATATTAAAGAGAATGTTGGTGGGTATGTAGTGCTATAGGTTATTATATGGGGGAATGGTTGGGGTAGTCGTATCTTAATGTGAATTAAAGAGGAATGTTGGAGGGTATGTAGTATCTATTATATGTATTTATGGGGGAATGTTGGAGGTAGTGTATGTATAAGTGCGAATATTAAGAGGAATGTTGGACGGTATGTAGTATCTATAAGTATATGTATTATTGGGGATTGTTGGAGGGTATGTAGTATCTATAAGTGCGAATATTAAAGAGGAATGTTGGACGGTATGTAGTATCTATAAGTATATGTATTTATGGGGGAATGTTGGAGGGTATGTAGTATCTATAAGTATATGTATTTATGGGGGAATGTTGGAGGGTATGTAGCATGTATAAGTGTGAGTATTAAAGAGGAATGTTGGAGGGTATGTAGTATGTATAAGTATATGTATTTATGGGGGGAATGTTGGAGGGTATGTAGTATGTATAAGTGTGAATATTAAAGAGGAATGTTGGACGTTGTAGTATCTAGTATAGTATATGTATTTATGGGGGAATGTTGGAGGGTATGTAGTATCTATAGTTATGTTTATTTATGGGGAAGTTGGAGGGTATGTGTATGTATAAGTGTGAAATTAAAGCGGGATGTTGGAGTGTATGTAGTATCTATAAGTATATGTATTTATGGGGGAATGTTGGAGGGTATGTCGTATGTATAAGTGTGAATATTAAAGAGGAATATTGGAGAGTATGTAGTATCTATAAGTAATGTATTTTGGAGGGATGTTGGAGGGTTATGTATATATCTAAAGTATATGTATTTATGGAGAATGTTGGAGGTTATGTAGTATCTTAAGTGTGAATATTAAAGAGGAATGTTGGAGGGTATGTAGTATCTATAAGTATATGTATTATGGAGGAATGTTGGAGGTTGTAGTATCTATAAGTGTGAATTTAAAGAGGAATGTTGGAGGGTATGTAGTATCTAAAGTATATGTATTTTGGGGAAGTTGGAGGGTAGTGTAGTATGTATAAGTGTGAATATTAAAGAGGACGTTGGAGGGTATGTAGTATGTATAAGTGTGAATATTTAAAGGATGTTTGGAGGGTATTGTAGTCTGTATAGTTGACTATAGGTGGGGTTGTAGTAGCTTATTATATGGGGTATATTTTTGGACGATGTTAGACTGATAGTATGTCAATGTGATATTAAAGAGAATGTTGAGAGGTATGTAGTATGGTATAAAGGTTTGAATCTTCCAAGCAGGATTTGGCGAGGTATGTAGATATATATAATTAGTGTGAATATTCTAGGATGTTGAGTGGTCTGTATTCAGTACTATAAGTATATGTATTTATGGGGCCGCGTTGTCGTGTCCTGTCGTCTGTCCCGTGTGCCTCTGTCCCGCCCGGCCTGTTGCGGGTCTGTCCGTCTGTCTCGCCCGTGTGCCTCTTCCCGCGGCCTGCTGGCGGGCGTCCTGTCGTCTGTCTCCGTGTGCTCTCCCCGCGGCCTTGTTGGCGGGATCTGTCGTCGCTGTCTCCGTATCGTGTTTCTATTAAGCAGGGCCTTTGGCGGGTCTGTCTGTGTCTCCGTCTTGCTCTTCTCGCGGGCCTGTTTGGCGTGGTCTGTCTGCTGTCTCCGTTGTCCTCTTCCCGCGCCTGTTGGCGGGTCTGGTCGTCTAATCGTCCGTGTGCCTCTTCCCCGCGCCTGTTGGCAGGGCCTGTTCCGTCTCTCTCCGTCTCTGTCTTTCTGCGGGCCTGTTGGCCGGCTCTGTCGTCCATGTCTCGTGTGCCTCTTCTCCGCGGCCGCGTGGGGGGGCGGTCTGTCGTCTCGTCTACCGTGTGCCTCTCCGCGGCCTGTTGGCGGGTCTCTGTCTACCGTGCTGCTCCCGCGTCTGTTGCGTTCTGTGTTCTCCTCCGTTCGCTTTGGGGGCCTGTTGGCGCGGTCTGTAGTACTATAAGTATATTATTTACTGGAGGAATGTTTGGCGGTTGTCGTATCTATACGTGTTGCTATTACAGAGGAATGTTGAGGGTATGTCGTATCTATCAGTATATGTATTTATGCGGAATGTTGGATGGTAATGTAGTATCTCTAAGTGTGAATCTTAAAGAGACTGTTGGCCGGTATGTAGTATCATAAGTATATGTATTTATGGGATTTTGGAGGTTAATTAGTCATGTATAAGTGTGATATAAAGAGGAATGTTTTGGAGGGTATGTCAGTATGTATAAGTGGCATATTAAAGAGGAATGTTTGGAGGGTATCGTATATCTCTAAGTATATGTCTTTTTATGGGGCATGTTGGCGGGTCTGTCGGATGTCTATGTGTGAATATTCAGAGGAATGGTGGATGGTATGTCGTCTGTTCGTGTGCATTTACAGAGGACTGTTGTCGGACTGTAGTCGCTCCGTTGTGCCCCTTCCAGACGGCCGTTGGCGGGTCTTTCGTCTCTCTCCGTCTCGTTTACTGTCTGGGGGACTGTTGGCGGGTCTTATCAGGTCTCCGTGTGCCTCTTCCCGCGGCCTGTTGGCGGGTCTGTCGTCTGTATCGTGTTGACTCTTCCGCGGCCTTTGCGGTGTCTGGCGTCTGTCTCTCCAGTGGTGCCTCTTCCCCGGCCTGTTTGGCGGTCTGTCGTCTCTCTCCCGTTTTTTTCTCTGTCTATTCTGGGCCATGTTGGCGGGTCTTGTCGCTGTCTCCGTTCCTCTTCCCGCGGCCCTGTTTGCGTGTCTGTCGTCTGTCTCCGTGTGCCTCTTCCCCGCAGGCCTGTTGGCGGGTCTGTCGTCTCTCTCCGTTGCTCTTCCCGCGGCCTGTTGGGCGTTCTGTCTTCTTCTCCGTCTCCACTGTCCTTCTGGGGCCTGTTGGCGGGTCTGGCGTCCGGTCTCTTGTGCCTCTTCCCGCGTCTGAATTGGCGGTTCCTGGTTCGTCTCTCTCCTTTTGCCTCTTCCCGCGTCTGTTGGCGGGTCTGTCCGTCTGCTCTCCGATCTCTGTCTTTTATGGGGGTTGGCGGGTCTGTCGTCTGGTATACGTGTGCCCTTCCCGCGGCCTGTTGGCGGGACTCGTCTTTCTCCGTGTGCATCTGCCCGCGCCTGTTGTCGTGTCTGTCGTACTGTCTCGTGTGACCTCTTCCGCGGCCTGTTGGCGCGTCTGTCGTCTCTCTCCCGTCTCTGTATTTCTGGGGGACGGTTGAGGGTCTGTCGTCTCGTCTCGTGTGCCTCTTTCCCCGGCCTGTTGGCGGGTCCTGTTCTTCTGTCCCGTTTTCCTCTTCCCCGCTGGCTGCTGGCGGGTCTGTCGTTGTCTCCGTGTGCCTCTTCAGCGGCTGTTCGCGGTCCCTGTCCTTCTCTCTCCGTGTGCTCTTCCCGCGGCCTGTTGGCGGGTCTGTCGTCTCTCTCCGTTGATCTTCGCGCGGCCTGTTGGCGGGTCTGTCGTCTCCTCTCCGTGTGCATCTTAAAGAGGATGTTGGAGGGTCATGTAGTATCCTATCATTCTATGTTCCTTTATGGGGGCATGTTGGCGGGTCTGTATTCTGTCTCAGTGTTGCCTCTTCCCGCTGCCTGCTGCGGGTCATGTCGTATGTCTCCCGTTTGCCCGTCTTCCCGCGGCCTTTGGCCGGGTATTTCCGTCATCTCTACCGTGGTTACTATTCAACCCGCGGGCCTCGTTGGCGGGTCTGTCGTCTCTCTCCGTCTCTGTCTTTCTTGGGCCCCGTTGACGGGTCTGTCGTCACTGTCTCCGTGTGCCCCTCTTCCCGCGGCCTGTTGGCGGGTCCTTCTTCTATCTCCTCCCGTTGTGCCTCTTCCCGCGGCCTGTATGGCGGGTCTGTCGTCTCTCTCCGTCTCTGTCTTTCTGGGGCCTGTTGGCGTCTGTCGTCTGATCGCCGTGTGCCTTTCCCCGCGGCCTGTGGAGGGTCGGTCGTCTGTCTCGGTGCCTCTTCCCTCCGGCCGTGTTGGCGGGTCGTCGGCTGTCTCGTGTGCCTCTTCCGCGGATCCTGTTTGGGCGTGTCTGTCTCTCTTCTCCGTCTCTGTCTTTCTGGGGGCCTTTTGGATTTTTTTTTGGCGGTCCGTGTCCGTCTGTCTCCCGTGTGCCTCTTCCCGCGGCCCTGTTGCGGGTCTGTCGTCTGTCTCCGTTGTGAGCCTCTTCCAGCGGCTGCTGGCGTGTCTGTATGCTGTCGCCTGGTCCTCTTCACGCGGCCTGTTTTCGCGGGTCGTCGTCTCTCTCCGTGTGCCTCTTCCCGGGCCTGTGTGGCGGGTCTGTCGATCTCTCTTCCGTGCCTCTTCGCGCGGCTGTTTGCGGGTCTGTTTCTCTCTCTCCGTGTGCCTCTTCCCGCGCCTGTTGGCGGTCTGTCATTGTCTCTCTCCGTCTAATGTCTTTCTGGGGCTGTTGCGGGTCTGTCGTCGTCTATTGTGCCTCGTAACGCGTCCTCTGGCGGGGTCTGTATTCTGTCTCCGTGTGCTCTTCCCGCGGCTGTTCGGGGTCTTGTCTTCTCTCTCCTTGTGCCCTTCCCGGGCCTGTGGGAGGGTATGTATATCTCTAGTGTTCATATTAAATAGAATGTTGGAGGGTATTTAGTATCTATAAGTATATTTATTTAAAGGATAAGTATACTCAAAATACAAATTAAGTTTAAATGGAAGCTGTGTCTTTAACTAACCTCCCCCCCCCCCTTTTTTTAGGTCCCTTCAGAGCCTACCTGTGCCCCAGTAAAGATCCGGCCATCTTAGATAATGTCTTCAGTCAGGTAAGCTCCGCCCCCCGAGACTTTCTGGACCTTGTTGCAGGCTTGGGTCTAAAAATCCACGTCACTCACGTGCGGAACAAACTCTCCGTGGATTTTTAGGCCCAAGCTTGCAACGAGGTCCAGCAAGTCTTGGTGGCGGAGCTTACCAGACTGAAGACATTATCCAAGATGGCCGGACCTTTACTGGGACTCAGGTAGGCTCTGAAGGGACCTAAAAAAAAAAAACAGGGGGGGAAGGTTAGTTAAAGATACAGCTTTCATTTAAACTTAATATTGGAGGGTATGTAGTATCTATAAGTATATTTATTTAAGGGGGAATGTTGGAGGATTTATATATACAAGGGTTCGGGAACCCTAGGGGTCCCTGACAGATTGCAAGGGGATCCTAAAAAGACTGACAAAACTGTTTAGTGTATTGTTGTCTGAGAGATAAATAATAATAAGTAATAATGTTTCAAATTGAGGGTTCCTTGAGATATTAAGGGTAACTGTGGTCTTGAATTCTTCTAAACTAGTAAGAATTATATAACAATTCTTCCATTACACCTCCAAAATAAAGCCTATATCACATCTCTATATAAAATCTGTGAGAAGTTATTTCTGGAAAGGTTCAGCAATATTACTTCCTGTTTGAACACTTCCTGTTTTCAGCCATGTGACCAGCCCCTGTCTGCATTAATAGGCTCCCCTTCTCAACAGTCATTTTTTCCCCCAGGTACTTCCTGATTTCCCCAGCATTAAGTCTTAACTGAGCATGCTTCTCCCCCTGGGGCAGACGGGCGGGGCAGAGGTCAGGTGATGTCACTCAACCTACTGGAAGCAGGAAGTTTGAACATTCACCCTAATGTAATTTCTCACAGGCTCCAGCCAGAGATGTGATTGTTGGGTCATTATAAAGAAAATACTGCAGGCTTTCATTCAACCCTAACTTGTTTTCAGACCACAGTTGCTCTTTAACATTTTCCAAGGTTCCACAAGGATAAACAGATTAAGATACACTGGTGTAACGTGATGGGAGTGACTTATTGGGGTTCAAACACACGTGTGACTGACCTATAACACACAATGTATGTATGTGTGGTTTATTTATAAGGCGCCACTTGGGGGCGCAACGCTGTACAGTAATAAAATACAATAGTCATACAAGGGGATAAATACATAGATAGTTCAGTAAATACATAAATAGAAGTGCTAGAGCTTCGCCACAATAGTTAAGGAGGTCCCTGCCCCGTATAGCTTACAATCTAGTCCACTGATGGGCAAACTGTTTGAAAACTACAACTCCCAGCATTCCTATGCTTCCCTCTGTAGTTGAGGAATGCTGGGAGTTGTAGTTCTCAAAGCGCAGAGAGATGCAGTTTGAAAATCACCGATCTAGTCCATTGCCTGATTCACGGATGAAGCCCCGTACAAGGAACGATGGTCGGTGACACGATTTACATACACACAGTGCATTGTGGGTCGGCGCTGTCAATCATATGTGTGTATGAACCTTCAGGCTGTGTGTCAGGTGTGTCTATGGAATGGATATTGTGTTAATAACTGTCCATGGTGCTGCTGGGTTAGTTCACACTGTGGAGCCGGAACACAAGTGGAGGGAAACACAGCGTCACATGACTAACTTCTTACCATCCCCAGTTTGTTATGGTTAGCGGCTGCGCACGCGCACAGGAGGCGGAAGCCCTCCCTAGGACACGCCTGCTCATGACAGACCACGCCCCTTCCATAACTCCACGCCCCTGGTTTTTGACAGGAGCGAGTACTGTAAATGACGTCAGGCGGGGTCAGGTCACATGACCCGCCCCCCTCTCACTTACAGTAGAAGAGGGAAAACATGTCTGCGGGGAGGTGAGAGCGCGGGCGCCGCCGACACAGAACGAGAGAGCGGGGGAGACATGAGGGACTCAGTTCGCAGGAACAGACGGAGGCGGCGAAGGAAGAAGAAGGGACGGACCTGGGCAGAAGCCGCTAGAACGGTGAGAGCGAGGGGAGGGAGGAGGAAAGGCCCTGGCTGAGGACTGTGTGTGGGACCCTGGTACCCCTAGTACCCACCCTGCCTGGTACCCACCATATATAGATACAGGGGATCAATAGGTATCCTGACTGGTAACCGACATACTATGAATATAGGGGATCAAGGTATCCTGTCTGGTACCCACCATTATAGAACAGGGGACATGGTATCCTTCTGGTACCCCATATATAGATATAGGGATCAATAGGTCTCCTTGTCTGTACCCACCATATATAGATACATGGATCAATAGGTATCCTGCCTGGTACCCACCATAGATAGATACAGGGGATCAATAGGTATCCTGTCCTGGTACCCACATATATGATAACAGGGGATCAATAGTATCCTGTCTGGTAACCCACCAATAAGATATAGGGGGATCAATAGGTATCCTGTCTGGTACCCACCATATTAGATACGGGGATCAATAGGTATCCTGCTGGTACCACCATATATAGATACAGGGACAATAGTTATCCTGTCTGGTACCCACCATATAATACAGGGGATCAATAGGTATCCTGTCTGGTACCCACCATATATAATACAGGGGATCAATAGGTCCTGCCCTGGTACCGCACCATATATAGATACAGGGGATCAATAGGTATCCTGCCTGGTACCCACCATATATAGATACGGGATCAATAGTATCGTGCTGGTACCCACCATATATAGATACAGGGGATCAATAGGTATCCTGCTGTACCCACCATATATAGATACAGGGGATCAATAGGTTCCTGCCTGGTACCACCACCATCTATAGATAGGGATCAATAGTATCCTTCTGGTACCCACCATATAGATCAGGGGATCAATAGGTATCCTGTCTGTACCCACCATATATAGATACAGGGGATCAATAGGTATCCTGCCTGGTACCCCCATATATAGATACAGGGGATCATAGGTATCCTGTCTGGTACCCACCATATATAGATACAGGGGATCAATAGGTATCCTGCTTTGGTACCCACCATATATATAATACAGGGGATCATAGGTATCCTGTCTGGTACCCACCATATATATACAGGGATCAATAGGTTATCCTGTCTGGTACCCACCATATAGATACATGGGATCAATAGGTATCCTGTCTGGTACCCACCATATATAGATACAGGGGATCAATAGGTATCCTGCCTGGTACCCCACCATATATAGATACGGGGATCAATAGGTATCCTGCTTGTACCCACCATATATAGATACAAGGGGATCAATAGTATCCTGTCTGGTACCACCATAATAGATACAGGGGATCAATAGGTATCCTGCCTGGTACCCACCATATATAGATAAGGGGGATCATATGTTATCCTGTCTGGTACCCACCATATATAGATACAGGGGATCATAGGTATCCTGTCTGGTCCCCACCATATATGATACAGGGGATCAATAGGTATCCTGCCTGGTACCCACCATATATATATATGGGGATCATAGGTATCCTGCCTGTTACCCACCATATATAGATACAGGGATCAATAGGTTTCTGCCTGGTACCCACCATATATAGATACAGGGGATCAATAGGTATCCTCCCTGGTACCCACCTATATAGATACAGGGGTATCAATAGGTATCCTGCCTGGTACCACCATATATAGATACAGGGGATCAATAGGTATCCTGCCTGGTACCCACCATATATAGATCAGGGGATCAATAGGTATCGCTGCTGGTACCCACCATATATAGATACAAGGGGTCAATAGGTATCCTCCTGGTACCCACCATAATAGATACAGGGGATCAATAGTATCTGCCTGGTACCCACCATATATAGATACAGGATCAATAGTATCCTGTCCTGGTACCCACCATATATATATATAGGGGATCAATAGGTATCCTTTCTGGTACCCACCATATATAGATACAGGGGATCAATAGTTATCCTGTCTGTCCCCACCATATATAGATATAGGGGATCCAATAGGTATCCTGTCTGGTACCCACCATATATAGATAGGGATAATAGGTACCTGTCGGTACCACCATATTGATACAGGGGACAATAGGTATCCTGTCGTGGTACCACCATATATGATAAGGGGATCAATAGGTATCCTGTCTGGTACCCACCATATATAGATAAGGGGATCAATAGGTATCCTGCCTGGTACCCACCATATATAGATACAGGGGATCAATAGGTATCCTGCCTGGTACCCACCATATATAGATACAGGGGATCAATAGGTATCCTGCCTGGTACCCACCATATATATATACAGGGGATCAATAGGGTATCCTGCTGTACCCACCATATATAGATATAGGGCATCAAGGTATCCTGTCTGGTACCCACCATATATAGATACAGGGGATCAATAGGTATCCTGCCTGGTACCCACCATATATAGAATACAGGGATCAATAGGTATCCTGTCTGGTACCCACCATATATAAGATCAGGGATCAATAGGTATCCTGCCTGGGACCCACCATATATAGATACAGATCAATAGTATCCTGTCCGGTACCACCATATATAGATACGGGGATCATAGTATCTGCCGGTACCACACCATATATAGATACAGGGGATCAATAGGTATCCTTCCTGGTACCCACCTATATAGATACAGGGGATCATAGGTATCCTGCTGGTACCCACCATATATAGATACAGGGGATCAATAGGTATCCTGCCTGGTACCCACCCATATATAGATACAGGGGATCATAAGGTATCCTGTCTGGTACCCACCATTTAGATACAGGGATCATATGGTATCCTGTCTGGTACCCACCATATAGATATAGGGGATCAATAGTATCCTGTCTGGTACCACCATATATAGATACAGGGGATCATAGGTATCCTGCCTGGTACCCACCATATATATAAAGGGGATCAAGGTTCCTGTCTGGTACCCACCATATATAGATACAGGGGATCAAAGGTATCCTGCCTGGTACCCACCATATATAGATACAGGGGATCAATGTATCCTGCTGGTAACCCACCATATATAGATATAGGGGATCAATAGGTCCCTGCCTGGTACCCACCAATTATAGATACGGGGATCAATAGTCCTGCCTGGTACCACCATATATATAATACAGGGGATCAATGGTATCCTGACTGGTAACCACCATGTAATATATAGGGGATCAATGGAATCCTGTTGGTACCCACCATATATAGATACAGGGGATCAATAGGTATCCTGCCTGGTACCCACCATATATAGGATACAGGGGGATCAATAGGTATCCTGACCTGGTAACCACCATTATAGATAAGGGGATCAATAGGAATCCTGTCTGGTACCCACCATATATAGATACGGGGGATCAATAGGTATCCTGCCTGGTGTACCCACCATATATAGATAGGGGATAGGGGGCCAATCGTATCCTGCCTGGTACACACCATATATAGTACAGGGGATCAATAGGTTTTCCTGCCTGGTACCACCATATATAGATACAGGGGATCAATAGGTATCCTGCCTGGTAACCACCATATATATAGATACAGGGGATCAATAGGTATCCTGACTGGTAACCACCTGTAATAGAAATAGGGATCAATAGGAATCCTTTCTGGTACCCCATATATAGATACATGGGATCAATAGGTATCCTGATGGTAAACCACCATGGATGATATAGGGGACAACTAGGAATCCTGTTGGTACCCCCATATATAGATACAGGGGATCAATAGGTATCCTCTCTGTACCCACCATATCATAGATACCAGGGGGATCAATAGGTATCCTGTCGGTACCCAATATATATAGATATAGGGATTGATAGGTATCCTCCTGCCTTTGGTACCCACCTATATATAGTACAGGGGATCAATAGGTATCCTGTCTGGTACCCACCATATATAGATACAGGGGATCAATAGTTCTCCTCTGTAACCCACCATATATATATACAGGGATCATAGGTATCCTGTCTGGTACCCACCAATATAGATACAGGGGATCAATAGGAATCCTGCCTGGTACCCCCCATATATAATACAGGGGATCATAGGTATCCTTCCTGGTTACCCCATATATAAGATACAGGGGATCATAGGTCTCTGCCTGGTACCCACCATATATAGATACAGGGGATCAATAGGTATCCTGCCCTGGTACCGCACCATATATATAGATACAGGGGATCAATAGGTATCCTGTCTGGTACCCCAATATATATAGATACATGGATTGTAGTATCCTGCCTGTACCCACCTATATAAGATAACAGGGGATCATAGGTATCCTATCTGGTACCCCCTTATAGATACGGGGATTGATAGGGTTCCTGCCTGGTACCCACCATATATAGATACAGGTGGATCAATAGGTACCTGCCTGTACCCACCATAATAAGATACAGCAGGGATCAATAGGTATCCTGCCTGGGTACCCACCATATATAGATACAGGGGTCAATAGGTATCCTGTCTGGTACCCACCATATATAGAATAAGGGGATCAATACGTATCCTGCCTGGTACACACCATATTAGATACAGGGATCAATAGGTATCCTGTGTGGTACCCACCATATATAGATACAGGGGAATCATAGGTATCCTGTCTGGTACCCACATATATAGATAAGGGGGATCAATAGGTATCCTGCTGGTACCACCATATAGATAGATAAGGGGATCAATAGGTATCCTGTTGGTACCCACATATATAGATACAGGGGATCAATAGGTATCCTGTGGGTACCCCACCTATATAGATACAGGGGATCAATAGGTATCCTGTCTGGTACCCACCATATATAGATACAGGGGATCAATAGGTATCCTGCCTGGTACCACACCATATATGATAACAGGGGGATCATAGGTATCACTGTCTGGTACCCCTCATATATAGATACAGGGGGATCAATAGGTATCCTGCCTGTACCCCACCATATAAGATACAGGGGATCAATAGTATCCTGCCTACCCCACCATAATATAGATACAGGGATCATATGTATCGTGCCTGTACCTGCCACCATATATAGATACAGGGGGATCAATAGGTATCCTGTCTGGTACCCAATATATATAGATATAGGGGATTGATAGGTATCCTGCCTTGTACCCACCGTATATAGATACAGGGGATCAATAGGTATCCTGTCTGGTACCCACCATATATAGATACAGGGGATCAATAGGTATCCTGTCTGTAACCCACCATATATATATACAGGGGATCAATAGGTATCCTGTCTGGTACCCACCATATATATAGATACAGGGGATCAATAGGAATCCTGCCTGGTACCCACCATATATAGATACAGGGGATCAATAGGTATCCTGCCTGGTACCCACCATATATAGATACAGGGGATCAATAGGTATCCTGCCTGGTACCCACCTAGGATCCGGTCTGGTACCTACCCCTGCCCTGGTTACCCACCATATATAGATACAGGGGATCAATAGGTATCCTGCTGGTACCCACCATATTAGATATAGGGGATCAATAGGTATCTGTCTGGTACCCACCATATATAGATACAGGGGATCAATAGGTATCCTGTCTGGTACCCCACCATATAAGATACAGGGGATCAATAGGTATCCTGTCTGGTACCCACCATATATAGATAGGGGATCAATAGGTTTCCTTCTGGTACCACCATATATAGATACAGGGATCAATAGGTATCCTGCTGGTACCCACCATATATGATAAAGGGGATCAATAGGTATCCTGCCTGGTACCCACCATATATAGATACAGGGGATCAATAGGATCTGCCTGTTGTACCCACCATATATAGATACGGGGATCAATAGGTATCCTGCCTGGTACCCACCATATATAGATATCAGGGGATCAATAGGTATCCTGTCTGGTACCCACCATATTAGATACAGGGGATCAATAGGTATCCTGTCTGGTACCACCACCATATATAGATACAGGGGATCAATAGGTATCCTGTCTGGTACCCACCATATATAGATATAGGGGATCAATAGTATCCTGTCTGGTACCCACCAATATAGATACAGGGGATCAATAGGTACCTGTCTGTACCCACCCATAATAGATATAGGGGATCATGGTATCCTGTCTGGTACCCCACCATATATAGATACAGGGATCAATAGGTATCCTGTCTGGTACCCCCACCATATATAGAACAGGGGATCATAGGTATCCTGTCTGGTACCCACCATATATAGATAAGGGATCAATAGGTATCCTGCTGGTACCCACCATATATAGATACAGGGATCAATAGGTATCCTGCCTGGTACCCACCATATATAGATACAGGGGATCAATAGGTATCCTGCCTGGTACCCACCATATATAGATACATAGGGGATCAATAGGTATCCTGCTCTGGTACCCACATATATAGATACAGGGGATCAATATAGGTATCTGTCTGGTACACCCACCATATATAGATATAGGGGATCAATAGGTATCGTTGGTACCCACCATATATTAGATATAGAGGGAATCATAGGTATCCTGTCTGGTACCCACCCCATATAGATACAGGGGATCAATAGGTATCCTGTCTGGTACCCACCATATTAATATAGGGGATCAATAGGTATCCTGTCTGGTACCCACCATATATAGATACGGGGATCATAGGTACTGCTGGTACCCACCATATATAGATACAGGGGATCAATAGGTATCCTGTCTGGTACCCACCATATATAGATATAGGGGATCAATAGGTATCCTGTCTGGTACCCACCATATATAGATACAGGGGATCAATAGGTATCCTGCCTGGTACCCACCAACATATATAGATACAGGGGATCAATAGGTATTCCTCTCGGTACCCACCATATATAGATACAGGGGATCAATAGGTATCCTGCCTGGTCCACCACCATCATATATGATACAGGGGATCAATTAGGTATTCTCCTCGGTACCCACCATATATAGATATAGGGGATCAATAGGTATACTGTCTTGGTACCCACCATATATAGATACAGGGGATCAATAGGTACCTGCTGGTACCCACCATATATAGATACAGGGGACAATAGGTATACCTGTCTGTAGGTCCACCACCATTATAGATTACAGCGGGATCAATAGGTATACCTGCCTGGTACACCAACCCCCATATATAGATACAGGGGATCAATAGGTATCCTGCCTGGTACCCACAATATATAGATATAGGGGGCGGGGGATCAATAGTATCGCTGCCTGGTTCCACCATATATAGATAACAGGGGATCAATAGTAGGTATCCTGGCTGACCCACCATATATAGATACAGGGGATCAATAGGTATCCTGCCTGGTACCCACCATATATAGATACAGGGGATCAATAGGTATCCTGCCTGGTACCACCACCC
This sequence comes from Hymenochirus boettgeri, assembly GCA_019447015.1. Taxonomy (NCBI): domain Eukaryota; kingdom Metazoa; phylum Chordata; class Amphibia; order Anura; family Pipidae; genus Hymenochirus; species Hymenochirus boettgeri. Next base: position 157,689 of record JAACNH010000548.1, read on the forward strand.
ATATATAGATACAGGATGGGATCAATAGGTATCCTGTCTGGTACCCACCATATATAGATACGGGGATCAATTAGGTATCTGCTGGTACCCCACCATATATAGATATAGGGTCAATATGTATCCTGCCTGGTACCCACCATATATAGATACAGGGGGATCAATCTAGGTACCTGCTCCTCCTGGTACCCACCATATATAGATACAGGAGAATAGGTATCCTGTCTGGTACCCACCATATATAGATACAGGGGATCAATAGGTATCCTGCCTGGTACCCACCATATATAGATACAGGGGATCAATAGGTATCCTGTCTGGTACCCACCATATATAGATATAGGGGATCAATAGGTATCCTGCCTGGTACCCACCATATAGATACAGGGGATCAATAGGTATCCTGCCTGGTACCCACCATATATAGATACAGGGGGATCAATAGGTATCCTGACTGGTAACCACCATGTATAGTATATAGGGGACAATAGGAATCCTGTCTGGTACCCACCATATATAGATACAGGGGATCAATAGGTACCCTGCCTGGTACCCACCATATATAGATACAGGGGGATCAATAGGTATCCTGACTGGTAACCACCATGTATAGATCGGGGATCAATAGAATCCGTCTGGTACCCACCATATATAGATACAGGGGATCAATAGGTATCCTGCTGGTTACCCACATATATAGATATAGGGGGCTCAATACGTATCCTGCTTGGTACCCAATATAGATACAGGGGATCAATAGGTTTCCTGCCTGGTACCCACCATATATAGATACAGGGGATCAATAGGTATCCTGCCTGGTACCCACCATATATATAGATACGGGGATCAATAGGTATCCTGACTGGTAACCACCATGTATAGAAATAGGGGATCAATAGGAATCCTTTCTGGTACCCACCATATATAGATACAGGGGATCAATAGGTATCCTGCTGTAAACCATCATGATGATATAGGGGACAATAGGATCCTGTCCTGGTACCACCATATATAGATACAGGGGATCATAGGTATCATCTGCCTGGTACCCACCAATATAGATACAGGGGATCAATAGGTATCCTGCCTGGTACCCAATATATATAGATACAGGGAGGATAGGTATCCTGCCTTGGTACCCACCGTATATAGATACAGGGATCAAAGGTATCCTCTGGTACCCACATATATAGATACAGGGATCAATAGGTATCCTGCTGCGTACCCCCACCATATATAGATACAGGGGATCAATAGGTATCCTGTCTGTACCACCATATATATACGGGGATCAATAGGTATCCTGTTGGTACCCACCAATATAGATACAGGGATTAGGAATCCTGCCTGGTACCCACCATATATGATACAGGGGGATCAATAGGTATCCTGCCTGGTACCCACCATATATAGATACAGGGGATCCATAGGATCCTGCCTGGTACCCACCATATAGATACAGGGGATCAATAGGTACCTGCCTGGTACCACCATATATAGATACAGGGGGATCAATAGGTATCCTGTCCTGGTACCCACATATATATAGATTACAGGGATTCAAGGATCCTGCCTGGTACCCACTATATAGATACAGGGGATCAATAGGTATCCTACTCTGGTACCCACCATATTAGATACAGGGGATATAGGTATCCTGCCTGGTAACCCACATATATAGATACGGGGATAATAGGATCCTGCCTGGTAACCCACCATATATAGAACAGGGGATCAATAGGTATCCTGCCTGGTACCCACCATATAAATATACAGGGGATCAATAGGTATCTGTCTGGTCCCACCATATATAGTATAGGGGGATCAAGTATCCTCCTGGTACACACCATATATAGATACAGGGGTCAATAGGTATCCTGTGTGGTACCCACCATATTAGATACAGGGGATCAATAGGTATCCGTCTGGTACCCACCATATATAGATACAGGGGATCAATAGGTATCCTGCTGGTACCCACCATATATAGATACAGGGGATAATAGGTATCCTGTCTGGTACCACAATATATGATATAGGGGATCAATAGGTATCCTGCTGGTACACACCCTATATACGATATACAGGGGGATCAATAGGTATCCTGTTGGTACCCACCATATATAGATACAGGGGATCAATAGGTATCCTGTCTGGTACCCACCATATATAGATACAGGGGATCAATAGGTATCCTTCCTGGTACCCACCATATATAGATACAGGGGATCAATAGGTATCCTGCCTGGTACCCACCATATATAGATACAGGGGATCAATAGGTATCCTGTCTGGTACCCACCATATATAGATACAGGGGATCAATAGGTATCCTGTCTGGTACTCACCATAAAAAGATACAGGGGATCAATAGGTATCCTGCCTTGTACCAGCCATATATAGATATAGGGGGATCAATAGGTATCCTGCCTGGTACCCATCATATATACAGTAGATACAGGGGGATCATTGGGTATCCTGCCTTGTACTCACCATGTATAGATATAGGGTGATCAATAGGTATCCTGCCTGGTACCTACCATATATACAGTAGATACAGGGGGGTCATTGGGGATCCTGCCTTGTACTCACCATGTATAGATATAGGGGGATCAATAGGTATCCTGCCTGGTACCCACCATATATAGATACAGGGGGATCAATGGGTATCCTGCCTTGTACCCACCATATAGATACATGTATATTCGAATATAAGTCGATCTGAGTATACGTCGAGGTACCCACTTTACCTGAAAAATTAGTAAAACCTGATTGACTCGAGTATAAGTTGAGGGTAGAAATTATGACCACTACTGCCTTCTGATTCTGTATTGTTTTGAGGCTTTAGTTGCCCTTTAAATGGAAAGCAGCATTCCCATACAGTAGTCCCATACAGTAATAGCCAAATCCAGTATGGCTTTTACTGTATGGGACTACTGTATCGGAATTCTTCTGTCCATTTAAAGGGCAACTAAAGCCTCAAATCAATACAGAATCAGAAGGCAATCTTTAACAATAGATACCATCCTCCTGATTCTGTAGTTTGTTAGTGACCTGAGTATGCTTCGGGGTTCGATTTTCAGGCTTTTTTTAAAGCCAAAAAACTTCAACTTATACTCGAGTATATACGGTATGCTCCATTCCCCCCCCCCCCTCCTCCCTTCATCATCCTATTAGCCACTTTATCCCTAACCCCTCTATTTAACCCTGTGTAGTCCAAAGTACCCTCCCATACCTAGTTTAAAATCTCCACCAACCCTCTGGCCATCTTCACCCCAAAACAGCTGCACCATGATCATTGAGGTGCAGTCCATCTCTACTAAGGAGCCTGTAGCCGACAGAAAAGTCAGTCCAGTTCTCTTAAAACCCAAACCCCATCTCCTTAAACCACCCTCCTAACCACACATTAATGCTTCTAAGCTCCCGTTGCCTCCAAAGCACAGCACTTCTGAAAATACTAGCCTTGATGCTGCTGGAGGACCTGCTGGAGCTGCTCCCTGTCACTTCATAACCAATGTCTCTCTCCTCCTCCACAAAGATTTGTTAAACTGCATAGCTGCTGGGATGTTCCTTTCTACTGGGTTTAAGTTATGTAGCTTGGGGGGTTTAATTAAGGTGGGAATAGGGACAAGGCTAGAATTTAAAATACAAATGGGGTGATGGAATCAGATACTTATGTATTATAAGAAATAATGCGCCCCTTCACATTATAATATAAGGATATTACGCTGTAAGGGGCGCATTATCCCTTGTATATATACTAACAATGGAACTGTTATTAGATGGGGAGATCAATAGGTATCTTGCTTGGTACCCACCATAAATATTCCAACCATGTTAAGAGATCGGGGGTTCAATAGGTATTCTGCCTGGTACCCACCATATATTTACCAACTATGTTAATAGATAGGGTCTGGTCCTGTCTGGTATTCACCATAAATATACCAACCATGTTAATATATATAAGGGATAATGCGCCCCTTACAGTGTAATATAAGGATATTACGCCACCGAGGAGTTCCCTGACCATATAGAAGCACAAGGCCATAGGCCGAGTGCTTTTATACAGGACAGGGAACTCCGGGGTGGCGTAATATCCTTATATTATAATGTGAAGGGGCGCATTATTTCTTATAATACATTAGTATTGGATTCCTTCACCCCATTCATATTTTAAATTCTAGCCTTGTCCCTATTTCCACCTTAAATCCCCCAAGCTACCTTCTGTAACTTAAACCCAGTAGAAAGGAACATCCCAGCATCTATATGGTTAAACAAATCTTTGTGGAGGAGGAGAGAGACATTGGTTATGAAGTGACAGGGAGCAGCTCCAGCAGGTTCTGTTAGGGCTAGGCCACACTGAAACGCAAATGCAATCGCAATCGCATGCGATTTCATGTGCGATTTTGTTGCGTTTGCGCTTGCGATTTCTTCAATAAGTCTAGGAAATCCATGCGATTGCTATTAAAAATGCAGAACGCAAAACGCAATCGCACCGAAAAACGCGCGGTTTTTTTGCGTTGCCCCGTTTTCAATGATTTTTTAAAAACGCAAGCGCAATCGCAAGCGCAATCGCAAGCGCAATCGCAAGCGCAATCGCAAGCGCAAACGCAAAAAAACGCAACAGTGTGGCCTAGCCCTTAGTGAAGTTAAACACAGCAAAAAATGCTGAGTCATTGTCCATACATGAACACTGGAATGGGCGGAGTAGTGGGATATAAGAAATTAGTTACTTAGTGACATAGCTGAGTGATTTTTATAAGGATATATACCACTGCAGCTCCCATTATAATATATCACACTTATGTATTATAATATAATTATTATATCCAAAATAATATCCAGATAATTTACAACAGGCGTGCATTGCTCATCATATAATTATTATAAATGTGCTGTGCCTTGAAACACGAGGGATGAAGATCTTACTATCCAGGTGGCAGGTAGCTACCTTCAGTGACTCTGCCCATGCCTCTGTATATTATGCTGATTTGATTAGTATTATAATATCCCGCTCTGTAGCCTCTCTATGCTGGATTATTGTGTTACTTAGCAGATGTTTTTCTAGCAGTTCTGGAGAGGTTCCAGATGCTTTACAGTCAGAAGTATACTCCATCTACAGGTTTGCTGCCATCAAACATTGTGCTGTCAGAGGTGTAACCTGCAATAATACTAATTAGAGTGGATATATGGGATAATAATGTGGAGTCTTAAAGACCTTTACACTGTATGCATTACACCATAAAGGGTGATTTGCCATTTTGTTCATGGAAATCTATTTCGAGTGTGGCACTACAATTTAAGCGAGGCCTTGCCTTGTATTTTTGTAGGTTATTTTAGTCTGAATAGTAAGGACTGTGTAGAAATGTATAATTAGCAAGTTGTTAATGAGGCAGGAGGATTTTAATCCCATGAGAAGAGTAATTAGAGCAGATCCCATATTTAGTTCTCCAGTGAAATTTCATCCTTTCTGTCCCATACAGAATAGTTCTGCCATTGGATAACAGAAATCAGGTGGATTTAAACGGATACACTGGGTAGTAGAATCTAGCACAATTATACGTTTATACCTAGCAATATAAGTGAAGCCCAGGCGAGCGAGGAATTGCCTATTATTTGAACTGTCTTTCCCTTGTTTTGTTTTACAGTTTGGATAGGTTGGTGTATTGTATTCTTGTTAATATTTGATTCTGGACATTTTACTGCCACCTGGGTCCAGTTTCTTTGAAATGTGCACCTGGTTGTGAGGAAATTGAAGTTACGTTGAAGTGGTAGACTTAACATTGAATGAAAAGTGGGCATTTTCGATGCTTTTTTTTTACCACTTAAATCGTTTATTTAAAGGCTGATTTAATAAATGGGTTGCCAGACTGACATTTGACTGACACAATAACACCTGCCAAGATACTCAATGCAGTACTTTAGGCCTCTATAGAAAGCTATTCTGATACATTACATGTTTGATTTATACTTGTTTTAAATGTCCGCAATTATTTTGAATGAACAAAAGGCACAATTTAAGTTTGTTGTGCTACCCAATCCCTTAATGTATAGCCATAAATTTAAAGTCTAAACTTTAAAATGTGCATTTCTAACTGCAGCCTGACAGAAGTTATGGTGCTGACCATGTTAACACTTCCTCCTTCCAGTAGCTTGAGTAACATTATCTGCACTCTCCAACAGTCCTGTTCGTCCGATGCAGACAAACGAACAACCAAGCTCGGTCACAGCCGGCTGCCCCACACCATGAAATATTTCCAACCGACCAATAAACGTCATTATCGGTAAAATATCTTATGGTGTGTACCCAGCCTTACCAATAATGGGTCACAATGGGATCGTCCATTTCCGTCAATAAAGACTGTTTCTGATGCTGATGAACGCTCAGTGGCAGCATCTGAAACAGTCGAAATAAACGGAAAATTTACCTCAGTTAAATTTTATTTAACCCTAAAGGTTCGTAAACAGGTGTGATCACAGTCCCGCGATGTGTACGTACGAACGTTTCGGCCGATAATTGGCCCGTGTGTAGGCATTTTAGTGGCCGAAACAGTCGTTTGTTGTACGTGTCTACGAACCTTTAATGTTAAAGCGACCATGGTTACCCTTTAAAGGGGAGAAATCAGTGTGATTACCGTTTCTCATTCTGTTTCTCATGTTCCTTGGAGGCTGAAAGAAAGATGAGTGACAACGTATTTAAACTTGTTATATACTTCAACATTATTAACCACATTTGGTAACATCATTAATTTGGCTTGAAAAAGCCAAATTCCTGTTCTTTCTATTTCTTCTTTTTCGTCTTCCGCTTTTTTGGACCGTATCTCCTCCCACAGTTTTTGAGCTAGAGACGTGAAATTCAGTACAGACGTGCGGGGCATATAGGAGAAGCTAAGGAATCCGCAGAAGCGTTACACCGTTATTGGTGAATTTCGGGACATTTTTTCCCATAGACTATAATGGTAACAATCCTCTAATGTGGATATTTCAAAGCAGTTTGTTTCATGGACAAAAATACAAATGGTGATACCCCCAACCCCCCACACACCCAGGTACACCCACCTACTGACCTACCTTTCCATTCCCATGGAAGCCATATGTAAAGGGTAACTAAAGTAAAAAAAACTAATTTAGATTTATCCTCAATAAAAGATAGTTTTATGGTTGTAAACACAAAAAAGACATACCCCCTCAACCAGACCCAGGTACACACACCTACTGATCTACTTATCCATTACTGTGGCAGCCATACTTAAAGGGTAACTAAAGTCAAAAAAACTAATTTAGATTTATCCTCAATAAAAGATAGTTTTATGGTTGTAAACCCAAAAAAGACATACCCCCTCAACCAGACCCAGGTCCACACACCTACTGATTTACTTATCCAGTACTGTGGCAGCCATACTTTTTGTTTGTTTTTTTAACCCCCACGTGGCACAGGTACAGACACTTACTGACCTAACCCTCCATTACACAACGACTGATCTACTTATCCATTACTATGGCAGCCATACTTAAAGGGTAACTAAAGTCAAAAAAACTAATTTTGATCAATAATCAAAAAAGTTTTTTTTTTTAACCCCCAACCTTACCCAGGTACATACTACTGACCTAAACTTCCATTACTGTGGCAGCCATACTTGAAGGGTAACTAAAGTAAAAAAAAACTAATTTTGACCAATAATCAAAAAAGTTTTTTTAACCTCCAACCTGACACAGGTACATACACCAACTGAGGTACCCACTCATTCATGTGGCAATCATTTATTTAAAGGGTAAGTATAGTAAAAAAAAACACATTTTGACCAATCATCAAAAAAGTTAATCTTTTATCCCCCAACCTGGCACGAGTACACACACCAACTGACCTGCCTTTAATTCACGTGACAGCCATATTAAAAGGGTAAGTAAAAAACAACAATGTCCTCATCATTGGTATTATTAAATCTGCAGCACAAACACACACATTCCCTTCCAAAATGCAGTCTTTCAAGCCAAATTCGAAGTTTATACTTAAACTTTACCTTTCTAGTTTCTTTTTGCAAACTGACAATTTAAGGATCTTTTATCTGATGTTCCTGCAACAAATGGTAAAAGTTTGGCCCAATTAATTCACCAAACATAAAAACCAATCTAAATATTAATGGGTAGTCTGTTGGTTAAAATGGAAGTGGTATTTACAATCGTACAGCCTATTGTAGACTGTGCGATTAGCCAATAGGCCAGTTTCAGGGTTGCCTGATTATGTGATGATTGGAATCAACACATTTACAAGTACAAATAGCAGGTCTGCACTTAATGGACAAATATACTCACATCTTCCCTGTTCCACCCCGGAAAGTACCCAAGAACTAAACTGCTAGGTCCTCCTACCTGGGTATCAACAGCTGTTATATTTACATGAAGTTTCCCTCGCCACTCTAGTCCGCGCTGCCCCTATGCTACTGGCATTCCACCATCTGGCCAGTGGGAAAACACACTACTTGCAGACAGTGTCTTCCAAATGGCAACATCACAGGCAGCAGAGACTAGGAGGAGGACCGGAGGGGCAAGGGAAACTCTTGTTAGTATAACAGCTGATCGATAAAGTACCATGGGGTGAAGACTTGGTGCTTTATATCCTCACCCAGGGTCTATTAATAGGTGGAAGAGGAGCGAGGGTAATTGACTTTTAAACAGTATTCATTTTGATTCTTGCTGTGTGTTACCATGGGGTAAAATGGGCCTGCAGTTGTTTGTTCAACTAACTAGGACACACAGTGATTACAGAGTGCAGTTACACCATAGCATTATCACAGCTGGAGTTGCTTTTTACACAAGATATCTCTAATTCTGTTTTAAAACTACATTACAGCTTGTTACCTTATCTGTGAATTGCTTTCCCAACATGCTGGAGGTGAGAACTACTGGTCTAATTTAAACTGTGTGATAAATGAATTACAAAGTGTGGTCACAAGATCACAAAAATAGGTTTTGTATTTGAATATTGCACCTGACCCAGCACGGTGGTGGATCATTGCACCCAGCTTGTCCGGTTACCTACTGTCTCTGCACACCAGAAAGAAGTTGCAACTTTGTAAACAAGTGCATGGACATTTCTATTAAGTTTAGCTATACTTTAACTGTATGTGTGACATCACCACATCTTCACAAGAGAAATAGAGATTGTTTATTGTTTGCAATTTCTACATGTTAGTTAGCCAATAAAGGTTTCTAATACAAGTAATAGGTGCTGGGACTAATTAACACAGCATCTAATAATGCATGTATGTATTTTATTTCCTATATAGCGCTACATATTCTGGAGCGCTTTACAATTATTTACTCAATTCACAGGCCCTGCCCCAAAGAGCTTACAATCTAATCACTTTATGTACACATACAACCTATCAGTATGCCCTTGTGATTGTGGGGGAAACCGGAGTGCCCGGAGGAAACCCACGCAAGCACGGGGAGAACATACAAACTCCTTGCAGATGTGTCCAAGGGTGGAATCGAACTCAGGACCTCAGCGCTGCAAAGCATCAGTGCAGCACGGTGAGCAGACTTGGTGCCGGCAGTATCCAGAACAGACTTGGTGCCAGCAGTATCCAGCATCCTTAACTAATCAAACAGGGTCCTATAGTGCCCAGCGCAGCTTCAGTAGGTTACCAAGATGAAGCACTGTTGGGCTAATGATTCAGTGTTTGTAGACAGGAATTGTTTATATCTTGTTCAATGTTACTGCAGGGCATGCTGTACTGAATCGTTCATCTGACTTAACACAGGTGTATCCTTGAGGATTAATAGTATACCAACCAATCAGAAAAGTTGTTGATATTTTTGTTTTAAACGAAAGCTATTATGTGTATAAAGTTTATTTAAAATACAGTTAAAATGAAAAGTACTTGGGACAGGGATATAGGACGGGAAATTCCTACCTCCCAATATTGTTTCTGAGAGGAGCACCAGCCCAAAGAAAACTGATTCTGCCAGTCTTCCTCCTGGCTTCAGCACTATCTTTAATACAGGAATAGTCCAGGACTAACCTGGCAAATGAAAACTGTACGTGCTGTAGCTCCTCAAGGAAATGATATTGGGAGGTAGGAATAATGAATCCGACCTCCCTGACCCCGGTACTTTCCATTTTTAATCAGTAGCAGGTAAATGTAATAAAAGTTCTTATTGTTAAAAATGGTGCTAATTTTGCTCCAACCAATCAGATGTTATCTACCAGTTAAAAGTGTCATAAACTTACCTGATGCTTGTGAAGGTTCTCATTCATCCAGGTCATGGTATATCTGTTGTATTCAATTAGATCAACTGGACTTGAAATGTAGTTCTTGAAGACGTTTCGCTAGTCATCCGACTGGCTTTCTCAATTCAGAATGACTTGTACAAGAATCTGTGGCAATTATGTACCCTGGGTACATAATTGCCACAGATTCTTGTACAAGTCATTCTGAATTGAGAAAGCCAGTCGGATGACTAGCGAAACGTCTTCAAGAACTACATTTCAAGTCCAGTTGATCTAATTGAATACAACAGATAAACTTACCTGATGTTACAGTCCCACGCTGCTCTGCACTTCCGGGTGGGCGTTGTCAGTGACGTCATGACATCACAACGTCGAGGCGCTGGTCGGCTCGAGAATCCAAATGCCCGGTTGTAGCTCATTGCTACCCCAGGCTCCGTTACTCACCTCTCCTGTATCCAGCGAATTCCTTGCCTGCAGAGACACTTACCTTGCAAGTTCCTGTGTGTTACTTACCTTGCCAGTTCCAGCAGAGACACTTACCTTGCCAGTTCCTGTGTGTTACTTACCCTGCCAGTTCCAGCAGAGACACTTGCCTTGCCAGTTCCTATGTATTACTTACCTTCAGGGCCGGATTTATACTTTTTTCTCCCCTAGGCCAGCTAACTTGTACTGCCTGTACACCCTGTACACGGTCATTTATTGGCTGAAGCAGAGCTTTGTAAGTGGGAGAGGGACCTGCCCCCCTAGCAAATCGCCAATCGCTGCCCATTTCTGATTTAACAGAAACCGGTAAAGCTTTGCTGTGTGCCAACTAACGTGCATTGTGTAAATTTAAAATGGGGATGCCATGCTGCTTTACCCTTTTCTTTCTTTCTTTCTTTTTGCTGCCCCTGGTGGCTGTGCCGCCCTAGGCCACGGCCTAGGTGGCCTAGTGGGAAATCCGGCCCTGCTTACCTTGCCAGTTCCAGCAGAGACCCTTACCTTGCCAGTTCCTGTGTATTACTTACCTTGCCAGTTCCAGCAGAGACACTTGCCTTGCCAGTTCCTGTGTGTTACTTACCTTGCCAGTTCCAGCAGAGACACTTACCTTGCTAGTTCCTGTGTGTTACTTACCTTGCCAGTTCCAGCAGAGACCCTTACCTTGCCAGTTCCTGTGTGTTACTTACCTTACTTGTCGTGACCTTCGCGTTTTCGCTTCTGCCCTATGGGTGGGAGCAGGTAGTTCCTGTGTATTACTTACCTTGCCAGTTCCAGCAGAGACACTTACCTTGCCAGTTCCTGTGTGTTACTTACCTTGCCAGTTCCAGCAGAGACACTTGCCTTGCCAGTTCCTGTGTGTTACTTACCTTGCCAGTTCCAGCAGAGACACTTACCTTGCCAGTTCCTGTGTGTTACTTACCTTGCCAGTTCCAGCAGAGACCCTTACCTTGCTAGTTCCTGTGTGTTACTTACCTTGCCAGTTCCAGCAGAGACCCTTACCTTGCCAGTTCCTGTGTATTACTTACCTTGCCAGTTCCAGCAGAGACACTTACCTTGCCAGTTCCTGTGTGTTACTTACCTTGCCAGTTCCAGCAGAGACCCTTACCTTGCCAGTTCCTGTGTGTTACTTACCTTGCCAGTTCCAGCAGAGACCCTTACCTTGCCAGTTCCTGTGTGTTACTTACCTTGCTAGTTCCAGCAGAGACACTTGCCTTGCCAGTTCCTGTGTGTTACTTACCTTGCCAGTTCCAGCAGAGACACTTGCCTTGCCAGTTCCTGTGTATTATTTACCTTGCCTGTTCCAGCAGAGACACTTACCTTGCCAGTTCCTGTGTGTTACTTAACTTGCCAGTTCCAGCAGAGACCCTTACCTTGCTAGTTCCTGTGTATTACTTACCTTGCCAGTTCCAGCAGAGACACTTACCTTGCCAGTTCCTGTGTGTTACTTACCTTGCCAGTTCCAGCAGAGACACTTGCCTTGCCAGTTCCTGTGTGTTACTTACCTTGCCAGTTCCAGCAGAGACCTTCCTGCCATTTTCCTGTGTGGTTACTTACCTTGCCAGTTTCCAGCGAGACCCTTACCTTGCTAGTCCTGTGTGTTACTTACCTTGCCAGTTCCAGCGAGACACTTGCCTTGCCAGTTTTCGTGTGTTACTCTACCTTGCCAGTTCCAGCAGACACCCTTACCTTGCCAGTTCCTGTGTGTTCTTACCTTGCCATTTCCACAGAAGACACTTGCCTTGCCAGTTCCTGTGTATTACTTACCTTGCCATTTTCCAGCAGAGACACTTACCTTGCCAGTTCCTGTGTGTTACTTACCTTGCCAGTTCCTCCAGCAGAGACACTTGCCTTGCATTCCTGTGTTTACTTACCTGGCAGTTCCAGCAGAGACACTTACCTTGCCAGTTCCTGTGTGTTACTTACCTTGCCAGTTCCAGCAGAGACCCTTACCTTGCTAGTTCCTGTGGTGTTACTTACCTTGCCTTCCAGCAGAGACACTTACCCTTGCCAGTTCCTGTGTGTTACTTACCTTACCTTGCCAGTTCCAGCGAGACCCTTACCTTGCAGTTCCTGTGTGTATACTTAACCTTGCCAGTTCCAGCAGAGACCCTTACCTTGCCAGTTCCTGTGTGTTACTTACCTTGCCATTCCAGCGAGCCCTTCCTTGCCAGTTCCGTGTTTACTTACCTTGCCAGTTCCAGCAGAGACACTTACCTTGCCAGTTCCTGTGTGTTACTTACCACCTTGCCAGTTCCAGCAGAGACACTTGCCTTGCCAGTTCCTGTGTGTTACTTACCTTGCCAGTTCCAGCAGAGCACTTACCTTGCATTCCTGTGTGTTACTTACCTTGCCAGTTCCAGCAGAGACCCTTACCTTGCTAGTTCCTGTGTGTTACTTACCTTGCCAGTTCCAGCAGAGACACTTGCCTTGCCAGTTTTCTTGTGTGTTACTTACCTTGCCAGTTCCAGCAGAGACCCTTACCTTGCCAGTTCCTGTGTGTTACTTACCTTGCCATGTTCCAGCAGAGACACTGCCTTGCCAGTTCCTGTGTTTACTTTACCTTGCCAGTTCCAGCAGAGACACTTACCTTGCCAGTTCCTGTGTGTTACTTACTACTTGCCAGTTCCCAGAGACACTTGCCTTCCATTCCTGTTGCTACTTTTACCTTGCCAGTTCCAGCAGAGACACTTACCTTGCCAGTTCCTGTGTGTTATTTACCTTGCCATTTCCAGCAGAGACCCTTACCTTGCTAGTTCCTGTGTGTTACTTACCTTGCCAGTTCCAGCAGAGACACTTACCTTGCCAGTTCCTGTGTGTTACTTACCTTGCCAGTTTCCAGCAGAGACACTTCCTTGCCAGTTCCTGTGTGTTACTTACCTTGCCAGTTCCAGCAGAGACCTGTACCTTGCCAGTTCCTGTGTGTTACTTACCTTGCCGTTCCAGCAGAGACACTTCCTTGCCAGTTCCGTTGTTACTTACCGTGCCAGTTTCCAGCAAGACCTTACCTTGCCAGTTCCTGTGTGTTACTTACCTTCCCTTCCAGTTCCAGCAGAGACCCTTCCTTGCTAGTTCCTGTGTGTTACTTACCTTGCCAGTTCCAGCAGAGACACTTACCTTGCCAGTTCCTGTGTGTTACTTACCTTGCCAGTTCCAGCAGAGACCCTTACTTACCTTGCCAGTTCCTGTGTGTTACTACTACCTTGCCAGTTCCAGCAGAGACCCTTACCTTGCCATTTCCTGTGTGTTACTTACCTTGCCAGTTCCAGCAGAAGCCACTTACCTTGCCAGTTCCTGTGTGTTACTTACCTTGCCAGTTCCAGCAAGACCCTTACCCTTGCTAGTTTCCTGTGTTTACTTACCTTGCCAGTTCCAGCCAGCGACCCTTACCTTGCAGTTCCTGTGTGTTACTTACCTTGCCAGTTCCAGCAGAGACACTTACCTTGCCAGTTACTGTGTGTTACTTACCTTGCCAGTTTCAGCAGAGAGACCCTTCACCTTGCCAGTTCCTGTGGAGTCACTTACCGTCCCTTTGCCAGTTCCCCGCACAGCACATCGCAGCATCTATTCTCATCTGCTCCTGTATAAAACCTCAGTCCTAGGTCTCCTCCTAAAAGCGTACCTGTAAGTACCCCGGCCATCCAGCTGAATTTGTTTACAAAAAGCTAATATCTAATTGGGCTGGGGAAAATTACACCATTTTTAACAAAATGGTTAACAAAAATGTTACCTCTTCTTTAATATTTAGTTATTTTTCCTTATTGGCCTTATTTGAATTAATAATGAAAGGCTAAATGTTTTTTACAGGTTTTCACATATCAATGTCAATCTAGATTCCAGGGTACAGTACCATAAAGCAATTTAGAAATGCTATGGCCAGTGATGGATACCGCTCTGTCCTCCATTCCATGTTATCACAGTTTCAAGCCGTTGCCTTTTATATGCCTTAATCTTGTGTTGTATATACATTTATAAGATAGTAAGAGAATCTCAGGAATGGAGAGGTCTGGTATTGCCCCAGGAACCAGGGAGGAATAATTCTAATGGAATTCCAAGGACAGATGTGGTGAGAGGGGATCAGGCAGTTTTATTTGGAATGGAATTTGTAACTTCTCCCATAGGATAAGGATTAAACAAACAAGCTTTCCCCACAATGTCGGTGTATGGCGCCGGTATCCACACGGTCTATATGAAGAATATCGCTAGTATGGAATTCCTATCTGTTACTTTCATTCATTTGAAATATGTTAATAAAGGTATCGTCTTAATTTAGAAAGGGTTTAAAGAATAGTCACTGTACGCACACTCGGCTGCATTTCTAAAAACGGAGCTGCAGGTATGTCACTGGTATGCAAAGGTGCATACTGCACCCACAATATTTTACAATATCAAATCTAAGCTCCTACTAGCAGAACTTTATTAACCTCGTGAGATTTTTAGTTTTACCCCTAAAAAAATTCTTCAGTATTTAAACTATTGTATCGCTGAATAAGAATCTTTAAAATGGCCATTGATACATAGTTTATATCAGCAGTTTTTGGTGCACTTTTGACTATGGTCAAACTCCTACCTATCATGACTCCAAAATCATGCTTCTAGCTGCAGACATCACCAGGAAGCCAAACTTTATCCTAAAAATATTTTTTACTTTCCCTAAGTGCCAATAGGTAGAGGAAAGCAGCCTTATAGCTTAATAAACATCCATTATTGTGAATGGGGCTTATTATTATTGTGGTTTTATATAGCGCTAACATCTTCCGTAGCGCTTTACAATTACTGTATACATTCGCATCAGGCCCTGCCCCAAAGAGCTTACAATCTAAGCACATTTATTGACACATACACCTATCAATATGTCTATATTGTGGGGAGTGCCCAGACGAAACCCATGCAAGCACAGGGAGAACATACAACTCCTTGCAGAGTGTCTAAGGGTGGAATCGAACTCAGGGCTTCAGTGCTAACCACTGAGCCACCGTCTGCCCATGGTACAGTTTATAACACTTACAAGCCTATAACTTGGATTGACAACAGCTATTGACATCACCCTTGGTTTAGTTGGAAAGGTATGAGAGAGCTAGGAGGCACTTTTTGAAACTACAGCTCCCCTTTAAGAACTGACAATCTTTTTTGTATATCAGGGATATATCAGCAGTTTCTTGATACATTATCATATCAGACTTGCTTTCATGATAACAGTTGTTCTTTAGTATCTATACAGCTGTTTTTCTTTTGTAAAGTAGGAACTTGTTTCATTGTATAAGGTTTTAAATTTGTTCTATTGTTTTCTTATTTTGTTACCCCCTTTATCCATCTTTTTGCATTCTAAGGTTCGTACACATGTGTGATCGTGGTTCCCGACCCGCGACACAGGATGTGTACAACCGTACGTTACGGCCAATGATCGGCCCGTGTGTGGGTCGTTTATCGTCCGAAACAGAAGTTCGTTCTGAGATCCGCCAAGTCGATCATTTCGCGATCCCGATCCCATTTTGGTCGATAAACGGCCCACACACGGGCCGATTATCGGCTAAAACCGAATGGTCGTACACACATGTGACGCACCCGCGATCACACCGTGTGTACGAACCTTAAGGCCTGTCTAGCACACATTGGCTGATCAAGCTCTTTCTGGCACGCTGACTGACTCGCCTATCCTTTAAAGCAAGTGATATGTTGGCAGTAGATTACAGGAAACCGTTTTTCCTTTTTTGAATGTTCCCCCTGTGCAGGTAAGTTTTTAAGTGAAATTAGCCTTGCATTTAGGGTCACTTTTGTCTCTCTTATGGTGTCCTGGTGTTCTGTAGTTACTGCTAACCTGGAGCTCTTTTCTAGGCATTAGGATGGACTAGAACTCGAACTTGAACCCGAGTTCGAGCCGAATTTTCGAGTTCTAGCGGACCCGACTTCTCGAACTGACCAGGATTTCTCAGACTTTCTATATTTCGAGAATTATCGAATTTTAAAAAAATGATTGTTTGGCATTGCCAGCCCCCTGGTATAAAAGGCAGCGTGACCAGTGCCATTTGTCAGTGTGTTGGAGTGTGTTTAGGTGAGACCTGACAGTGTGGAGTTGGAGAGTTTTTTTGTGCTTTTTGAGCTTTCGTGTGTGGATTTCAGTGTGGTGGTTTAGCACTTGTAGTTACCCACCCCGTATTCACACTTCTTCAGACCTTTTAAGACTAACCCCCCTATAAGTCCTTTTAGAGGTCTAGGTGTCCTGTTTTTTTTTTTTTTTTTTAAATATAATATAAAATAATAATAAATAATAATAAAAAATATTAAAATAAATAAAAATAACAATGTAAATATGTACTTGTCCTTAACTACATTTACTAACATTAACTAACAGTTACATTTACTACAACTAATTAACAATAAAAATATGCATTATGAGTCGTTTAGGAAAAAAGCTTTCAAATTTTGTATTATATGTAAATATTGTAAATATATTTTGTGTGTACTTGTCCTTTAACTACATCTACTAACATTAACTATTACATTCACATTTCTAACACTAACTAACACTAACATATGCACTTTGATCCTTTAGGAGAAAAGCACTAAAGGCCCCGCAATCGTTTGTGGCGGTTTGCGAAGCGCTATCGCCAATCACAAGTGCTATAAATAACAAGAAAGGTGCAGTAACTTCATTTAGTGGTTTACATAGACAGAGCTTGTCAGAAAGATCTGCCGCAAACCGCCTGATTAGAGTGGTGCAAAAGTGGTTTTATACAACTCAATCACAGATAAATTTTATATATAATGTGATACTTGCCTTGGACATTCCGCTGGATGTCCTGGATGTAGTTACGCCGCTGTCACTCAAGTCCGACCACCTCTTTTGCAGTTGTTAGGTGGTCAGCTGGATTTGAAACTACATTTAGCATACAAACTCCTTGCAGATGTGTCCAGTGGAATTGAACTCAGGACTTCAGCGCTGTAAGGGACAGTGCTAACCACTGAGCCACCGTACTGCTGCGATATATATATCCCTGTGCAAGATTCTGTCCCAAAACCCTCACAGCTACAGTGAGAGAGCCTGTTATATGGATCCAGTGTGTAAGAATGAGAAATGCAAAAGTTTGCTATCGTAATTGAAGTAAAATAAATATAAAAAGGTTAGAAGTTAGGACCTTCCAACTAGGGTTACCTTGATGGTTGGAAGGCTTTTTATTCATGTGATCACAGTAATGTATACTAAAACCCCTTTGTTTATAATGTATGCCAGTGCAGATAATATGATATTTTATGGGGCCCAGGAATGTGATTGATTATCTTTTCTATGTTTGTATAAATATTTGACCAGATCAGTAGCACTTCCGCTAAATGTAGTTGTAAATTAGCTTAATTGGAGTGCTTCCATTAATCCTTGTATTGTATAAATGTCCTCAGGTGCAACTCCTGACTTCT
This sequence comes from Hymenochirus boettgeri, assembly GCA_019447015.1. Taxonomy (NCBI): domain Eukaryota; kingdom Metazoa; phylum Chordata; class Amphibia; order Anura; family Pipidae; genus Hymenochirus; species Hymenochirus boettgeri. The sequence continues at coordinate 175,810 of JAACNH010000548.1, forward strand.
GTGCACTCTCACTTTGTTCAGATCTTTTTTCAAAAATCAGAATCTTTCCCTTCACATAACTTACATTGGCAGTTGGATGCACCATCTTGCACCGGCAGCCGGATCAGAGCCACAGCCAGAGCAAACAGGGGCTGGACCAGCAGCCACATCTGTAATTGGCTGAGAATCCCTCCCAGAGGATAGATTTAGAGGCAGAAACCATTGACAGGAGACAGCTCCACTCTTCAGTTTCTTGACTTTAGACGCAGGAGAACCATAAGGAGCTGAGATATAAGGTAAAGATTTTAAACTTCACAGCGGGGCTAGTAGTGGTAAAGGTTATTTGGAGGGGTGATCATGCCCTTTTAAAAAGTCTCAAAAAATGTCTTAAAAAAAGCCAGAAAACCTCTAACACGTGCTCACAGCTTGGATATTGTTTATAAGTTAAAGGTCGTACTCGCTTGTTCATTCCTAATACACACTATGCCCGTTACGTTAATTGGTAACTGGTGGCATACGTTTTACAATGACAAACGTATTATCGTGTGTCCTACATACTGCACTCCCAATCTTACGTAACAGTCTAACGATGATCTAACATTATGTTCATGCATATATATGATAATCGGCAGAAAGGATCCACCAAGTTGAAAACAGGCCTCGATCATTTTCTTAGTTAGTCGTTGAAGTTTATATTTTTTGTATGATTATCACTATTGAAAAATACCAGTGGAAAATGCAAAATGCAACAGCGAAACCTTGCCTTAAAGCATCTATATGGCTTCCAGGTAGATCTGAGAATAAGCAATGTCCATATTAAAGGGTATGTCCACCCCATACAGGTCGCATGCGTGCGGCGTGATGTCTCAGCTAATCACTGTCTGGCTGCCGTATGGCCCATGTACGAAGACAAGCAGAAGGCAGCCATGGGAACGAGGCTGGTAAGTATTTTTAGCTGCCGTCTTAAAGGGCAAGTCCAGCCCTCAAATGAAAACTTACTTACAGGTAAATTACCCCCCCCCAAACCCTAACTGACCGTTTGAAATCTGAAATATATAAATTCAAACTGAAATCCTGCACAATGTCCTGTTTCCCCCTGTTTTCTGCTTCCTGGTTCTTCCAGTTAGTAACTGTCAGTTATGGATTTGACAGTTGACAACCACAGCCAATGTATGAATGCTAATCCCGTAGCTGCCTCTTCAGAGCATGCCCAGGCTCAGTAAATGCTCAGTACAGGTTTCTAAATTGCTCAGTTTCCATGAGGCATCCAGAAGCTAGCAGGCATAAAGTAATGAATTCAGAGACAAAGTAGAACATATCAACATATTTTAAAGAGGTCGTTCTTTCTAAATGTTCTTATGAGGGTGGAGTTTGTCCTTTAAAGGGTATGTCCACCCCAACCCAACTGGCAGGTTTAAATTGTAAAAAAGTGCCCAGAAACTTACATCCCAGCCTTCTTTCCAGTGGCCTCAGCCTCTATTCTACTTCCGGGAATGGAGCGGCATTAGGGCTGGGCCGGCGTCTGTTATTGGCTGAGAGTTAGCAATCACAGACACGCTGACGACTATTGAGAAAGCCGAACGATCATGGTATGGTAGTTAGTTTCTGGGCAATTTTTTTCAATTTAAACCTCTCAGTTAGGGTTGGGAGGGGGGGCATACACTACTGAACAGATTTTATTTTTTTAAAACACTACACAGAAGAGGGATCCGAGGGGGAGTCTCCCAGTGTATGCCAGGGTCCTCCAGTAGGACAGAGAAAGAAGGGTCCTCCAGTAGGACACAGAAACCTTTTCACACTCAGAAGGCTCCTACTTTCCTGACTTTCAGAGGCACTGCAGGACAACTATAAGGAGCATGGAGTAAGGGAAGGATTTTTTTTACACTACATAGGGGCATTTATCCAGAGCCACTATAGCTCTGGGTAAATGCTTCTTCTGCGATTTAATGAGGGTAAATCCCAGTAAGGATTGATTTTTGCATAACCCGTCATCCAATGCTAATATGGAGCTAACCAGTAGCGAACTTTAACATATATTTGCCCAGCAAGTCTGCATAAATGAGGCCCATAGTGTAGCCAGCACTGGGGCATTTTTGTTTTAGGGGTGACATGCCCTTTGAACATGCAAAGTCTAGGTTATGGGAATTCCCAGTGGGCATAAGGATTTTTTTAGGGAATGGATATGCCTTTTAAGTCTAATTTAAAGTCCCATATCCTTATATCATATACATTGAATGCAATGTAATGTCATCGCTAGATACTGTTACCTAACTAGTAACTTGATACCAGGCCCTCAGTTTGAAACTGAGTTAGTGTGGTAAGGTCAGTGGTCAGTACTGTGGACAGTAACTGTAATAAAGGGTTAATTGATATGTTACAGGATTAATCTCATTTAGTATAAACAATATTACCATTAATCCTTGTTCCTTTCTGTCCCTGTATATATAGTTACTGTGTGTAAGGTCAGTGGTCAGTACTGTGGACAGTAGCTGTAAAAAGGGTTTAATTATATGTTCAGGTATAACCCTCATTATAGTATAACAATATTACCATATAAATCCTTGTTCCTTTCTGTCCCTGTATACATAGTTACTGTCTGTAAGGTCAGTGGTCAGAACTGTGGACAGTAGATGTAATAAAGGGGTTAATTGATATGTTACAGTATAACCCCCTATTAATAATATAAACATATTACCATATCAATCCTTGTTCCTTTCTGTCCCTGTATATATAGTTACTGTGTGTAAGGTCAGTGGTCAGTACTGTGGCCAGTAGATGTATAAGGGTTAAATTGATTGTTACAGTTATAACCCTCATTATATTAAACAATATTACCATATAATCCTTGTTCCTTTCTGTCCCTGTATACATAGTTAGTGTGTGTAAGGTCGTGGTTAGTAATATGGACATAGATGTAATAAAGGGTTATTGATATGTTACGGTATAACCCCATTATAGTAAAACAATATTACCATATAATCCTTGTTCCTTTCTGTCCCTGTATACATAGTGTTGTAAGGTCAGTGGTCAGTACTGTGGACAGTAGATGTAATAAAGGGGTTAATTGATATGTTACAGGTTAACTCTCATTATAGTATAAACAATATTACCATATAATCTTGTTACTTTTCTGTCCCTGTATACATATTTAGTGTGTGTAAGGTCAGTGGTCAGTACGTGGGACAGTAGATGTAATAAGGGGTTAATTGATATGTTACAGGTATAACTCTCATTATAGTAAAAACAATATTACCATATAAATCCTTGTTCCTTTCTGTCCCTGTATACATAGTGTGTGTAAGGTCAGTGGTCAGTACTGTGGAACGTAGATGTAATAAAGGGGTTAATTGATATGTTACAGGTATAACTCTCATTATAGTATAACAATATTCCATACTAATAATCCTTGTTACTTTCTGTCCCTGTATACATAGTGTGGTGTGTAAGGTCAGTGGTCAGTACTGTGGACAGTAGATGTAATAAAGGGGTTAATTGATATGTTACAGGTATAACTCTCATTAGTATAACACTATTACCATATAAATCCTTGTTCCTTTCTGTCCCTGTATAACATAGTGTGTGTAAGGTCAGTGGTCAGTATTGTGGACAGTGATGTATAAAGGGGTTAATTGATAGTTTTACAGGTATAACTCTCATTATAGTATAAACAATATACCATAAACCTTGTTCCTTTCTGTCCCTGTATACATATGTGTGTAAGGTCAGTGGTCAGTATGTGGACAGTAGATGTAATAAGGGGTTAATTGATATGTTACAGGTATAACTCTCAATAGTAAAACAATATTACCATATAATCAGCGCCGCTCCTACCAGGTTGGTTTTTTTTTTTTTTTTTAGCTCAAACTCCTGAAAAAAGTTTCACCAAGAATGCAGGCCTCTTTAAAACAATATAGGGGGTACCAAGTGCTATTTGATGTGTGGACAGGGGGTATTGCACTAGGTATGTTATGGACACAAAGTAATTTATTAAACTTCTGCACATCATAACTTCATATGAGGAGCAAGTAGTTCCCTTTAGTTATCCATGTGAAAAAGAAGCAATTTGATTCATTGTGCAGTCAAGAAGATCCGTTCTGAAGATTCTGCTGACTTCTATCATGTTTTAGTATTGTGTCTGGACATTAGACACTGAAGTGTGTGTGTGTTATATATAGATAATAGATAGATAGATAGATAGATAGATAGATAGTAGATAGTAGATATAGATACAAGAGAGAGATAGCTTATAGAGATAATAGCTACTAGAGATAGATAGACAGATAGTAATAGGATAGTGTAGATAGCTAGTAGATAGATAGATAGATAGATAGATAGATAGATAGATAGATAGATAGATAGAAGAGATAGATAGCAGAGATAGATAGATACATAGATACATAGATGGATGGATAGCAGAGATAGATGGATAGCAGAGATAGATTAGATGCTATAGCAGAGATAGATAGATAGCAGAGATAGATAGATAATAGAGATAGATACGATTAATACGATAGATAGATAGATAGATAGATAATCAGAGATAGATAGATAGATATATAGATAGATAGATAGATAATAGATAGATAGATAATAAGGAATAATAGACAGAGATAGATAGATAGCAATGTTAGATACTTCAGAGATAGAAGTATAATAGCAGAGATAGATCCAGATAGATAGATAGCAGGATAGATAAATTCAGAGATGCAGATATAGATCAAGATAGATAGATAGCAGAGATAGATAGATAGTAGCAGAGATAGATAGATAGCCGAGATAGATAAATTCAGAGATAGATAGATATATATAGGTAGCAAGATAGTAGATAGATAGCGAGATAGATAAATATCAGAGAAGATAGCAGGATAGATAGATAGATAGATGGATAGCAGAGATAGATGGATGCAGAGATGAGGGATAGCAGAGATGATAGATTAGATAGATGGATAGCAGAGAAGATGGATAGATAGATAGCAGAGATATGATAGATGTATAGCAGAGTAGTAGATTAGATAGATAGATGATAGCAGAGATGATAGATAGAAGATAGATAAATATCAGAGATAGATAGATATGATAGTAGGTAGCAGAGATAGATAGATAGATAATATCAGAGATAGATAGATATTAGATAGATACAGAGATAGATAGATAAATAGAGATAGATTAAAGATAGATAGATAGAATAGACAGATAGAAGAGATAGATAAGATAGCAGAGATAGATAGATACCTAGATGGATAGCAAGATAGATGATAGCAGAGTTAGATTAGATACAGAGATAGATAGATAATAGCGATAGATAGATAGATAGATAGATAGATAGATAGATAGATAGAGATAGATAGATAATATAGATAGATAGATAGATAGAGAGATAGCAGAGAAGATAGATAAGATAAATATAGATAGATAGCAGAGATAGATAATATCCAGATAGATAGATAGATAAGCAGAGATAGATAGGTACATAGATAGATAGATAGTAGTAGCTAAATAGATAGATGGTTGTATATAGATAGATGGAGACTAGATAGACATACAGAGATAGATAGATAGCAGAGATAGATGTTACACAGACAGATAGCAGAGATGATAGAATAGCAGAGATAGATGATAGCAGAGATAGATGGATAGCAGAATAGATGGATAGCAAGATAGATAGATTAGATAGCATAGATAGATAGATAGATAGATAGATAGATAGATAGATAGATAGATAGATAGATAGCGGAGAGAGATAGATAGATAGCAGAGATAGATAGATATATAGATAGATACCAGAGATAGATGGATACCAGAGATAGATGGATACCAGAGATAGATGGATACCAGAGATAGATGGATAGCAGAGATAGATAGATGATAGCAAGAGATAGATAGATAGATAGATAGATAGATAGATAGATAGATAGATAGATAGATAGATAGATAGAGATAGATAATAGAGATAGATAGATAGCGGAGAGAAATAGACAGATAAAAGAGATAGATAGATAATATAGATAGATATCAGAGATAGATAGATATCAGAGATAGATGGATAGCAGAGATAGATGGATAGCAGAGATAGATGGATAGCAGAGATAGATGGATAGCAGAGATAGATAGATTAGATAGCAGAGATAGATAGCTAGCTAGCTAGCTCTAGTAGATAGATAGATATAGATAGATGATAGATAGATCAGATATGAGATCGATTAGCTCGACTTCCTAGCTACGATCGATAATAGAGCCTGGCCCGGGCCGGGGGCGCCGCGGCCTGCGCGCCGCGCCGCGGGGGCGGGCCCGAGCAGCCGCGCGCGGCGCGCCGCCGGCGCGTCCGAGGCGCGCGCGCATCGCGTTGGGCCGTTGGGTAGAGCCGTGGCGTCCGGCCGGCAGTCCAGGCGGCCGTGCGGGGTCACTGGGGTGGGGGGGTGGGGGAGAGATCGACAGATGGAAAATCGAAGTAAAAGCTCAAAAAACGTGGAGGGTACAAGGGCATACGGATATAGTGTAAAGAGATAACTCGCTACGATAATATAGATGGGTGGGCGGGAACAGTGACACATCAAGTGATCAAGAAGAATATATCGATTGGTGTGGGTGGGGATCAAAATAACTACCAAAGACCGAACGATAGATGATATAGATATAGATAGCGGATAGAAATAGACGATAGAAGAGATAGATAATAATATAGATAGATAGCAAGTAGATAGATAGCAGAGATAGAAGGATCGCCGAGATAGCAATGGTAGCAGAGATAATGGATAGTAGATGGATAGCAGAGATAGATGGATAGCAGAGATAGATAGATTAGATAGCAGAGATAGATAGATAGATAGCTAGCTAGCTAGATAGATAGATAGATAGATAGATAGATAGATAGATAGATAGATAGATAGATAATAGAGATAGATAGATAGCGGAGAGAGATAGACAGATGGAAGAGATAGATAGATAATATAGATAGATAGATATCAGAGATAGATAGATGATATAGATGGATAGCAGAGATAGATAAATATCAGAGATAGATATATAGATAGATAGATAAATATCAGAGACAGATAGATAGATAGATAGATAAATATCAGAGATAGATATATAGATAAATAGAAAGATAAATATCAGAGATAGATAGATAGATAGATAGATAGATAGATAGATAGATAGATAAATATCAGAGATAGATAGATAGATATATAGAAAGATAAATATCAGAGATAGATAGATAGACAGACAGATAGAAGAGATA
>JAACNH010000549.1:533-45116 GCA_019447015.1 Hymenochirus boettgeri
TGTGTAATATCAGTAGCTAATACCATTTTTGTGATGATGCAGTATCTAATATCCCTTGTGGTATATGCAGTCATCTAATATCCAGTGTGTATATCATACTCTACCGTCATATCTCAGTGTGGTGTGTGTATATGCAGTATCTAATAGCCAGGTGTGTAATCGTGCAGTATCTAAATAATCCAGGTGTGTGTATATGCGTAGCTAATACCCAGTGTGGTCTAATGCAGTAATCTTACTCAATCTCCAGTGTGTATTGCTATCTGAATATCCAGTGTGTATATGCATTTCTAATATCCAATGATTATCTAATATCCAGTGTGTATATGCAGTAATCTAATATCCAGTGTTATGCAGTATCCTACTATCCATGTGGCTGTATATGCAGTCTAATATCCATGTGTATGATGCCGTATCTAATATCCCGTTGTGTCATGCATTATCTAAAATCCATTGTGTTGCAGTATCTAATATCCATGTGTATGCATTTCTAATAATCAGGGTGGTTATGCAGTAATCTAATATCCTGTGTTGTATCTGCAGTAATCTAATATCCAGTGTGTAATCAGTATCTAATCTCTCGTGTTTTTATATCCAGTATACCTAGATATCCTGTGTAATTCGTCTCTAATCTCCAGTTGTATGCAGTATGTAATATCCATGCGTGTATATCAGTATCTAATATCCTGTGTATATGCATATCTAATATCCAGTGTGTATATCCATATCTAATAAATCCAGTGGTGTATTATAGGCAGTTCGATCTAATATCCAAGTGTGATATGCAGTAGCTATATCCAGTGTTATATGCAGTATCAATATCCAGTGTGTATAATCAGTATCTAATATCCAGTGTGTATATGCATGATCTAATATACCAGTGTTTATATGCAGGTATCTAAGATCCATGTGTAAAAATGCAGTACCCTAATATTCAGTGTGTATATGCATTATGTAATATCCAGTTGTAATTGCAGTCTCTAATATCCGTGTGTATATTCAGTATCTAATATCGCATTTGTGTATTTGGCATAATCTTAATAATCCAGTTGGTATAGTGCCAGGTATCTAATACCCGTGTGTGTATATGCATATCTAATACCCAGTGTGTGTTTGCAGTATCTAATTCCAGTGTGGTATACTGCAGTATCTCTCCGGTCCGTTTTGTATATGCTATCTTAATAGCCATGTGTATATGCCAGTATCTAATATGCCAGTGGTGTGTGTATATTCAGTATCTAATATCCAGTTGTAGTGTATAATGCAAGTATCTAATATCCAGTGTGTGGTCTTGCAGTAATCCTAATATCCAGTGTGTGTATATTCAGTATCTAATCTCCAGATGTGGTATGCAGTATCTAATTATTCATGTGTATATGCAGTATCTAATATCCCAGTGTGTATAGCTTATCTAATACCAGTGTGTATGCCAGTATCTAATATCCAGTGTGTAATAGAAGTTCTATATCCAGTGTGTTATATGGCATTTTCTCATTCCTGTGTTATGCAGTATCTAATATCCATGGTTATATGCAGTATCTAATATCCAGGTGGTGGTATATGCAAATCTTTCGATATCCAGTGTGTGTATATGCAGTATCTAATACCCATGTTATATGCAGTATCTAATATCCCGTGTGTATCTGCCATATCTCGTAGTCCAGTGGTTGTGCAGTATCTAATATCCAGTGGTGTATGTGCAGTATCTAATATCCCTGTTATAGCCAGTATCTATATCCAGTGTGTATAGTTCATACTAATATCCGGTGTATATGCAGTATCTTATATCCATGTGTATATGCCAGTACTTAGTACTCCAGTGTGTATGTGGCAGTATCTATATCCAAACGTGTGTATGGTGCCAGTATCTTATATCCATGTGTATATGCAGTATCTAATATCCAGTGTGTATATGCATAATCTAGATATCCAGTGTGTAGATTCATTCTAATCTACAGTGTGTATAGCAAGTCTCTTATAAATCCATGTGTATATCAGTATCTAATATCCAGTGTATGTATATGCAGAATCTAATCTCCAGTGTGTGTATATGCCGTATCTTCGTAATATCCAGTGTTTGTATAGTCAGTATCGAATAATGCCAGTGTTTTATATGCATGTTCTAATATCCAGTGTGTATTGCCAGTATTAAGATCCATATGGTGTTTTTGCCATATCTAGTATCCCAGAAGTGTATGTGCAGTATCTAAATATCCCGTGTTAGTGCATTTCTAATATCCATGTGTAATGTGCATATCACTTCCAGTGTGTATTTCATTATCAATATCCATGTGTAATGGCAGTATCATTATAATATCCAGTGTGTATGATGCAGTATCTAGTATCCAGTGTGTAATGCAAGTATCTTAGAAGTTCGCAGTATGGGTATGTATTCGCGATGGTATCTTTATCTCCAGTGTGTCTGTGCAGTATCTCATATCCGTGGTGTATAATTAGTTCCTTAATAGATCTGGGTGAATCCAGGATGACTTTCCGATTGCCGTTGGAGTCGAGAAGGAATTTCCCCCCCCTTTTTTTAGCTGGGTTTTTTTTGCCTTCCTCTGGTCAACTGTAGGTATGGTTAAAAAAAAAAAAAAGGGGAATAGGTGTACTTGATGGGACGAATGTCCTTTATTCAAGCACTAATTACTATGTACTATGTTACTTTATGTGTACTATGTAATATACCGTGTGTATATGCCGTTATCTTAATCCCAGTGTGTATATGCATTATCCGAATATCCAGCCAGTGGTGGATATGCAGTTTTCGAATATCCAGTGTGTGTAAATAGCAGTAATCGAATATCCTGTGTGTATGTGCAGTATCTAATATCCAGTTGTATATGCAGTATCTAATATCCAGTGTGTATATGCAGTAATCTAATATCCAGTGGTGTATACTGCCAGGTACTAATATCCCCGTGGGTGTATATGCAGTTCGAATATCCGTTGGGTAATGAGTATCATTCCAGTGTGTGTATATGCAGTATCTAATTGCCAGTGTGTGTATATGCTCTAATCCATGTGATCTTATCTATTGCCAGTGTGGGTATATGCAAGTATCTATATCCAGTGTGTTATTATGCGTATCTAATATCCCATGTGTGTTATACATTAGATCTAATATCCTGTGTGTAGACTCAGTCATCGATAATATCCCCAGTTGTGTGTTAATATGCAGTATCTAATATCGCAGTATGCAGTATGCTTATATCAGTGATGCTACTCATCCAGTGTGTGTATATGCAGTCTCAAATGCTCGTGTGGTATATGCAGTATCTGATATCCAGTGTGTATAGAGTATCGAATAATCCAGTGTGTTATGCGTTCAATATCCATGGTGTGTATGTTGCATATCTATATCCAGTGTGTAGATGCATACGGCTCAATATCCAGTGTGATATCTGGCTAATCTAATATCCAGTGTGTAGGTGCATTATCTATGATCCAGTGGGTATGTCAGTATCTAATATCCAGTGTGTTGTGAGTATCTTCAGTTTAATTAGTGCGTATGCTATATTTATCCATGTGTATAGTGCATACTAATATCCAGTGTGTATATTGTCATATGTTTATTCATAATATCCAGTGTGGTATATGCAGATCTATATCCGTGGGTAGAGGTGTGGAATTATACAGTATCAGTTACTCTATATCCAGTGTGTGTTATAATTTTGCAGTATCTAACTTCCAGTGTGTTTCTTGCAGTTCAATAGTTTGTGTATATGCAATATCTAATATCCAAGTGTTTATATGCAGTAATCTATATCCATGTGTATATCATATATAATATCCAGTGTTGTATATGCTATCTAATATCCAGTGTGTATGCAGTATCTTAATATCGCGTGTGTATATGGCAGTATCTCATATCCAGTGTATAGAGTATTATATGCACAGTGTCTATATGCCAGTACTATTCTATGTTCTTAATACATGTGTATCAGTAGATAATATCCAGTGTGTTATATGCAGTATCAATATCAGTGTGTATATGCATATCGAATATCACAGTGTGTATATGCAGTATCTACATCCAGTGTGTATTGCAGTATCTAATACCATGTGTATATGCAGTTATCTATATGCCAGTGTGTTTGGTGTATATGCATTATCTAATATCCGTGTGTGTATATGCAGTACTAATAATCCAGTGTTAATGCCGTATCTAATATCCGTGTGTAATGCAGTATCTAACTATCCACTGTGTATATGCAGTACTATATCCATCCGTGTGTATATGCAGTTTTCTAATATCCATTGTGTATATGCCGTATCGAATATCCAGTGTGTGTAAATGCAGTATCGAATAATCCAGTGTGTTAGTATATGCATATCTAATATCCAGTGTGTGATATGCGACATATCATGCTGAATATGCAGTGTGAGGCAGTATCAGTATCCGTTGTATGTGCAGTAATCTTATATCCCGTGTGTATTGCAGTATCTCTACAACAAGCAGCGTATTGTCCATTGTGTTATGGAGGATCTAATATCCACCAGTGTGTGTATAGCAGGATCTAATATCAGTGTGTATTATTCCGTGTATATATGGAGTATTAATATCCAGTGTAATATCAGTAGTCTAATATCTCATTTTTGTATATGCAGTATCTAATATCCAGTGTGCATATGCAGTATCTTATATCCAGTGTGTATATGCAGTATCTAATATCCAGTGTGGTATAGTGCGTAATCTAATATCCGGTGTATATGCAGTATCTAATATCCGGTGTGGTATATCAGTATCTAATATACTCGTGTGTATAGCAGTATCTAATATCAGTGTGTTTGTTTATATGCAGTAATCTATATCCAGTGGTGTGTATAATGCATATCTAATATCCATGTGTTGTCATGCAGTACTAATATCCAGTGTGTATATGGCAGGTTATCTAATATCCAGTGTGTATATGCAGTATCTAATATTCATGTGTATATCAGTACTTCCGTGTAATGCAGTATCCCTATTCGTAAGTGATGCAGTATCTAATATCCAGTGTTGCGTATCTATCGCCAGTTTTAGTACAGTCATCCATTTGTTATGCAGTATCATATCCGTGTGTGTACTATGGCAGTTTCTAATTCCCTGGGTGGTATATGCAGTTCTATTCCAGTGGTGTGTATATGCAGTATCTATTAGTGTGATAGGCATATCGAAATGTGTGTGTATATGCCTTATCTATATCCAGTGTGGTATATGCATATCTACTATCCCGTGTGTAATCGTCTAGACATGTGTATGCGTATCTAATATCCAGTGTGTATGTGCAGTATCTAGTATCCGGTTTGTAACATACAGTATCTAATATCCAGTGTGTATATTCAGTATCTATATACAGTGTGTATCATTTCAGTATCTTATATCCGGTTGGTATAGCAGTATCTGTATCCAGTGTGTATGTCGTATCTAGTATCCCGTGGTATGTGCAGTATTCTTATAATCCCAGTGTGTATTATGCAGTATCTTAATATCCAGTGTGTATGCAGTATCTAATACCCGTGTTATATTCATATCTAATATACAGTGTGTACTAGTGCAGTATCTTATATCCAGTGTGTATTGCGTATCTAATATCCAGTGGTGTGTATATTCGATCTAATATCCATGTGTTATATGCGTATCTAATATCACAGTGTTTGTATAGTCGCATATCCGGGTATATGCCAGTAGTATATCTCGTGTATATGCAGTATCTAATACCCCGTGTGTGTATATGCAGTATCTATATCAGTTTGTGGTGTGCGTATCTATTCCAGTGTGTATGTGCAGTATCTAATATCCACGTTGTTGTGCAGTATCGTAAATATCCAGTGTGTATCGCAGTATCTTAATAGTGTTATATCAGTATCTTATATAGCCATTGTGTATATGCATTATCTATATCCATGTTGTATGCTGCACCAGGTGGTATTTCGTACTAGTATCCATTGTGTATGTGTCAGTATCTTATACCAGTGTGTATGTGCATAATCTAATATCCAGTGTGTATATTACTGATACCTCTTAATACGCTATTCTGGTTGATCCAGGGATACTTTCCGATTGCCGTTTGGAGTCAGGAAGGAATGTCCCCCCCCCTTTTTTTAGCTGGTGGGTTTTTTGCCTTCCTCTGGATCAACTGTTAGGTAGGGTTAAAAAAAAAAAAAAAAATGGGGAATAGGTTGGACTTGATGGACGAATGTCTTTATCAACCTTAATTACTATGTTACTATGTTACTATGTTACTATGTAATATACAGTGTGTATATGCAGTATCTTATATCCAGTTGTATATGCAGTATCGAATATCCAGTGTGTGTAATATGCATTTCGAATATCCATTGTGTGTATATGCAGTATCGAATATCCAGTGTGTGTATTTGCAAGTATCCTAATCCATGTATGCCATTATATATTCCAGTTGTATATCATGTGAGATGCTATCTCAATTCCAGTGTGTGTATATGCAGTATCCTAATTCCCTGTGTGTATAATGCAGTAATCGAATATCCAGTGTGTTATATGCAGATTATCTAATTTGGCCATTGTGTATATGCAGTCTAATTGTGCCAGGGAGTGTGTATGGCTCAGTATCTCATATCTCAGTGTGTAATATGCCAGTATCTTCTAATAATCCATTTGGTTATGCATATCTAATCAGTTAGCATACAATCAGTGTTGTATATGCAAGTTCTAATACTCCAGTGTGTGTGTATATGCAATATCTAATATCCAGTGTGTGTATATGCAGTATCTAATATCCAGTGTGTTATATGCAGTATCTTATATCCAGTGTGTATATGCAGTATCTTATAATCCAGTGTGTTATATGCAGCTATCTAATATCCAGTGTGTGTATATGCAGTATCTAATATCCAGTGTGTGAAGCGTCAATATCCGGGTAATCTACGATTCAGTGTGTATATGCAGTATCTAATATCCGTGTGTATGTGCCGTATCTAGTAGTCCAGGGTGTATGTGCAGTATCTAATTCCATGTGTATGTGCAGTTCTCATATCAGTGTGTATGTGGCAGGTACTAATATCCATGGTGTTGTGCAGTATCTAATATCCAGTGTGTATATTCATTATCTAATAAAAGGTGTATATATCAAGTATCATACTTATACCAGTATCTAATACCAGTAGTCTATATCTCAGATGACGTCAAATATCCAGTGGTGGTATATCAGGTATCTAATATCCAGTTTGTGTGTGTAAGAGTATATCATGTGTTGTTATGCAGTATCTAATATCCAGTGTTGTGTATACTGCCTATCTAATACAGTTTTCACAGTGGGTACTATCAGGTGTTATAGCAGTATCTAATATCCAGTGTGGTATTTCTAATCCGTTTTATGCGTATTAATCTCCAGTGTGTGTGTTATGCAGTATCTAATATCCGTGTGTGTATTGCATATCTAATGATCCGTGTGTGTATATGCAGTATTCTATAGCCAGTGTGGTATATGCAGTATCTATAATCCCAGTGTGTATATGCCTTATCTAATACTGCAGTCGTGTGTATATGCAGTATCTATATCCATGTGTGTACAATATCGTGGACAGGCAGTATCTAATATCCAGTGTGTATATGCATTATCTAAATATCCAGTGTTATATCCAGTTCTAATATCCCAGTGTTGTATATGCAGTATCTATATCCAGTGTGTATATCAGGTGATCTAATGTCCTCGTGTGTATATGCAGTATCTCAATATCCAGTTTTATGCATTATCTAATATCCAGTTGGTATATGCCAGTATCTATACCATGTGTGTCATATGCAGTATCTAATGTCCAGTTGTAATGCAGTATCTAATTTCCAGTTTGTGATAATGCAAAAAATTAATCTAATATCCATGTGTATTTGCAGTATCTAATATCCAGTTTGTATATGCAGTTATCTCAAATCCGTGTGTAGATGCAGTATCTAATACCCCAGTGTGGTGTATAGCATATCTATATCCAGTGTGTAAATATGCAGTATCTACTACCGCCCGTAAGTGTGTATATGCATAACTATACCAAGTGTGGTGTATGTGCAGTAGTATATCCAGTGTGTATATCAGTATCTAAATCCAGTGTGTATAATGCATGTATCTAATATCCGTGTGTAATTCGGATATCTAATACCCGATGTGTGTATAATGCAAGTCTCTAATATCCAGTGTGTGTATATGCAGTATCTAACTACTCCACGTGTGTATATGCAGTTCATACCTAATAATCCAGTGTGTGTATATGCAGTATCTAATATCACATTGTGTGTAATATTGCAGGTCATCTCCTATCCATGTGTGTGATATAGCATGACTAATACCGCAGTGTGTATATGCAGTATCTAAGTACCACGTGTGTATATGCTTTCAATCCGATGGATTCGTAATATCCATGTCGTATATTGTGTGATATGGTATCTATATGCAGTGTGTATGCTATAAATATCCAGTGTATTGCAGTCCATAGTGTATAGCAGTATAATCTTGGTATGCATTCTAAATCGTGGAGCAGTGATTAATTATTATGCATATCTAATATCCCCGTGTGTTATGCAGTATCCTAATATCCTGTGTGTAATGCAGTCTATATGATATCGCAGCGAGGGTGTAAGGTAAAAGGGCATTATCTTAATAATCCATTGTATGCAGTAACTTAGTCGGCAGTGTTATGCAGTATGCTAATTAAAAAAAATCCATTGTGGTGTTATCAGTATCTATATCCGAGGTTGTGTAATCAGTACTAATCTCGCTGTATGTATATGCAGTTATCCTAATTATCACATGATCTGATGCAGTATCTTATCCGTGTTGGATTATGCTATCTATATCCTGTGTATGCAGTATCTAATCTCCAATTGTAGGCAGCAAGTTGCGAGTACTCATGACCATACACACAAAAAACATCAGCAGAACGAAGACTCTTACCAAGACATACCCACTGTGTAAAGTGGACACAGTCAGAGGGGTAATAGCGACAATAGCAGACAAGTAGCAATGGCAACTTGTTGAGAGGTGAATGAACAGTATCTCAAAGTCCAATCCGGGTTATCAATACTAATATCCCATATATCCATAGTGTAGAGGCATATTCTAATATCCCTTGTTATGCATACTACTATCCGGTGTTTAGCATATTATCCAGTGTGTATCAGCGGGAGTGGGCGAATTAAACCAAAGATAGTGGTCAACTTACACGTATCTATAGTCAGTGTGGTAAAACACAGATGTATGCCAGTTGTAGATATCAAATATCTAATATCCAGTGTGGGGATTTCAGTACTAATATCCCCGGTTGTATTGCAGGATCACGCAGACCAATGTGTTCTAGCGAAATAACTAAAAGACCCAGTAGTGGTGGATATCAGTATCCTGAGAGGGGTGCGCCCAAATAGGTCTGATATTCGAGGGCCATATATTGCCCCTTGGTGGTATAAGGCAGCATGACTAAAGACTCCGCCATGCGCTAGGGGGATACGCAGTATCTAATAACCCTACAGTGTGGAGGTGCATCCACTCGAATATCCAGTGTTAATCAATACGAAGACTCAGGGTGTTAGATGGCAGTAACTGAGAGTACCTCGTGGGGGTAGGGCCTCTCGACCCGTCTACTTAACGGCCTCAGGAAAATGCTGTAGCACTTCAGGCAGGAGCAAGACCAGGGGGTAGGCAGGATCTAATATCCATGTGTGTGATGCAGGAACTAAGACACGGTGTAGCGGCAGAATCTTATAGCCATGTACAGTGCCGACGTGCACTAAAGGTACCGGGTACACACAGTTACACACAGGGGTAATCTAAGTCAGTAAAAATACATAACGGGGGGTAAACGTGGTGTTCGCCGTGAACGGCACAGGGGGGGGTGGTGCACAGGTCACGACAATATCAGGGGCAAACAGTCATTGTATGCGAAGTAGCCAAACACCAAAGATCTATATAAGACAGTAAAGTGCGAACACCACAAATGGGCGCGCAGGGGTAACAGTGGGAGGCAAGATGTCACCAGTAACAGAAATGTGGGGGCCATGGGGCAGGCGGGGACAGCCGCAATAGATGGACCACCAGGGAGCGATAGCCGGAGCAGATTGAGCCAGGGGAGCAGATGCTATAGCCGGGAGCAGGAGCGAGAGCCGGGGGTGCAGACCGAACCTGGTGGCAGGCAAGGATCCTGTGTTGCAGAGCGAAGATCCGGGTAGCAGCTACGATCCGGTGTGTAATGCAGTACTAATTTATCCAGTGTGTCAGTATCTAATATCCAGTGTTGTTTGGTATCTATCATGAGCAGTGATATGCCAGTGTGTTGATTGCCAGTATCTAGATCCAGTCGTATTGCAGTATCTATCCAGTGTGTTATCAGTATCTAATATCCAGTGTGTGTAGCATTCTAATATCCAGTGTATGCTAAATCCAGGTGTGTCTATGCAGTATCTAATATCCAGTGTGTGTTCTATAGACCAGTGTATCAATCTATTCTCCAGTGTGTTATGCAGTACTAAATCCGAATGCGTACTAAGTGTGTTATATGCACGTAGTTCTAATGTCCTAGTGTGTATATGGGCATATCTAATATCCATGTGGTATTGCAGTATCTATATCCAGTGGGATGCAGTATCTAATCCAGTGTGTAATGCAGGAGCTAATATCCAGTGTGTGTATGCAGTATCTATTCCGTGGGGTCGTATCTAAGATCCTGGGGTATGCGTACTTCCAGTGTTTCAAGTACTATAAGGGTTCCGAGTTAATCCAGTTTGTATATCAATCTTCTGGTGTGTATGCAGTATCTAATATCCAGGTGTGTATAGTTTATCGCAGTGTATCTATCAATATCCAGGTGTGTGCATTATATCTGGTGATATGCAGTATCAATACTCCGTGAGTAAATGCCAGTATCGAGCCAGTGGTGTGTAATGCAGTAGTCTAATATCCAGGGTGTATGATGCAGTATCTAATATCCAGTGGTGAATGCAGTACTAATACCATGTGTACATGCAGTATCTAATCCAGTGTGTAGTATGCATATCGCTAATACGCAGGTGTGTATGCGTATCTTGAATATCCAGTAGTGTTATAGGCAGTATCTAATATCCAGTGGTGGTAATATAGTGTTGTGTATATGCAGTATCTAAATATCCATGTGTTATCGAGATATCTAATATCCTCCATTGTGCGGTAGAATGCAGTATCTAATACCAGTGTGTTTATTGCCTAGTATTCATTGTTATATCAGTACATCAGTGTGGATATGAGATAATATCGTGTTATGCAGTATCTAATATCCAGTGTGTGTATATGCAGTATCGAATATCCAGTTGTGTATATGCAGTACTATATCCGTGGTATCATAATATCAGTTTGTGTATATGCAGTATCATTAGTGGGATTGCCAGTGTGATATAATGCAGTAGTATGCCCAGTGTGTCTATACAAGGTAGTATAGTACTAATAGCCGAGTTTGTGTGTATATGCAGATCTAATATCCAATGTGTGTAGAGTGCAGTATCTAATATCCAGTGATTTGCAGTAAATCTATATCCCAGTGTGTATATGCAGGATCTAATATCCAGTGTGTGTATATGAGTATCTAATATTCCAGTGTGTATATGCAGTTATCAATGACCCAGTGGTGTGTAATGCAATAATCTAATATCCAGGTGTGTTGTCTATTGCAGTATCTAATACCAGTGTGTATATGCAGTACTAATACCCAGTGTGTGTATATATGGCAGTATCTAATCCAGTGTGTATAGTCCAGATATCTAATATCCAGTGTGGGTTATGCGTAGTATTAATATCGCCAGTGTGTGGATATGAGTATCTAATATTCAGATGTGTATGTGCAGTATCTAGTATCCAGTGGTGTATGTGCCTTGTATCTAATATCCAGTGTTGTATGTTGCAGTGCTCTAATATCCGTGTGTATATGCAGTATCTCAATATCCAGGTGTGGTGTATGTTAGTAGCGGAATAGTCCAGTGTGTGTATATGCAGTATCTAATATCCAGCTTGTGTAGGCTAATCACAAACGTTTGTATTGCAGTATCTAATTCCAGTGTGTATATAGCAGTATCTAATCATGTTATTCCAGTATCTTATACTGCCGTATATCAGTATCAATATCCAGGTGTTGTATATGCATTATCTAATATCCGTGTGTAATGCAGTATCTAATACCCGTGTTGTTATGCAGTATCTAATATCCAGTGTATTATGCAGTATCTAATACCAGTGTGTGTATATTGCAGTATACTAATACCAAGTGTGTGTATTATGCAGTATCGGTACAGTTGTATGCTCCTAATAGTGATGTATATGCAGTATCTAATCCAGTGTGTAATGCAGTATCTAATACCAGTGTATCAGTACTAGACCAGGGTGTATTGCAGATCTATATCCAGTGTGTGTTATGACAGTATCTAATATCCAGTGTGTATATTGCAGGATATCTAATATCCAGTTTGTGTTATGCAGTATACTAACTATCCAGTGTGTGTATAGCTAGATCTAATATCCAGTGTGTGTATATTGCAGTACTAATACCCAGTGTGTAATCTGCAGTATCTAATATGCCAGTGGTTGTATATAGCAGTATCTAAATAATCCAGTGTGTATAGCAGTATCTAATGATCACGTGTGATATGCAGGACCTAATATTCCAGGTGTATGCGTATCTTACATATCCAGTGTGTTGTATATTAGCAGTATCTAATAGTCCAGTGTGTATACTGCAGTAGTACTAATATCCAGTGGTGTACTGCGTTTACTAAAAATTCCAGTGTGTATGCAGTATCTAATATCCAGTGTGTAATGCAGTATCTAATATCCAGTGTGTGTATGCAGTATCTCATCATCCTGTGGTTAGATGCAGTTATCTAATATCCAGTGTGGTATGCAGTTCTAATATCCAGATGTGTATATGCAGTATCTAATATACCAGGGTGTATGCAGTCTCTAATATCCGTGTGTATAGGCAGTATTAATACCATATGTGTATATGCAGTATTAGATATGTCACGTGTGTGTATATGCAGTATCAATTCCAGTGTGGTATCAGTATCTAAATCCAGTGTGTATGCATAATCTAATATCCAGATAGTGTTATATGCCGATCTATATCCAGTGTGTATGGCAGTATCTAATATCCAGTGTGTGTATATCAGTATCTAATATCCCAGTGGGTATGCAGTTCTAATATCCAGTGTGTCTCAGTATTAATTCCGTGTGTATGCAGTATGTAATATCCAGTGCGTGTAATATCAGATCTAATTTATCCATTGGTGTATAATGCAGTATCTACTATATCCAGTGTGTATATGCAGTATCTCTTATTGTATATAACGCAGTACATAGTGTGATATTGCAGGATCTAACGTGAATCGCACGTTATCTCATTCCGTGTGAAGGTGCAGTACAATATCCAGGTGTTATGCTTATCTAAGTATCCAGTTGGGTATATGCAGTATACGTATCTGATTACAATACGTTGTATATGCAGTATCTAATAATCTTCAGTTGTGTATATGACGTATCTAATATCAGTGTTATATAGCAGTATCAATATCCCAGTTGGTGTATATGCAGATTCTAATACCAGTTTGTGTGTGTGTAATGAGCATCTAATACCAGTATGTGTGTGTATAATGCAGCATCCTAAATACCCAGTGTGTATATGCAGTCTCGAATACCAGGTTGGTATAATGCGTATCTAATATCCAATGTGTATATGCAGTATCTAATACACATGGGAACAGTACTATACCGTGTGGTATATGCAGTAGTATCAATACCAGTGTGGTATATGCGTCAGTATCTCAATATCCAGTGTGTGTATGATGCAGTAATATGATCCCAGTGTTATATGCAGTAATTTTATATGCCAGTGTGGTATATGCAGTATCTAATACCCAGTGTGTATCGACTGCACCTGGTGAATGCGATGTCAATATCAGTGTGTATATGTCAGTATATATATCCAGGTGTCTAATGCATATTACTAATATCCAGTGTGTATAGATTCGCCATGTATTGCGTATATACCAGTGTGTTAATAGGCAGTATCGAATATCCAGTGGTGTAAAGGAGCAGTATCTAATATCCAGTGTGTATTGCAGTATCATAATATCGCAGTGTGTGTAATATGCAGTAGTATCTACATCCAGTGTATGCAGTATCTATATCCAGTTGTATATGCCCGTTATCTGAATCATCCAGTGTATGCAGTATTCTATACCAGTGTGGATTAGGCAGTATCAATATCAGTGTGTATATGCATATCTAATATCCATGTGTGTATGCAGTATCTATATCCAGTGTGTATATGCAGTATCTACTATCCAGTGTGATAGCAGTATCTAATAACTCCATTTGTGTATAGTTCATATTCAATATCACGTGTGTATTGCAGTATCTGAATATCCAGTGTGTATGCATATTTTCAGAGCTATATGCTAAGTAATACCAGTGTGTGTATATGCAGTATCTAATATCCAGTGTGTGTATATGCAGTATCTAATTATCCGTGTGTAATGCAGTATCCTAATACTCTCGTGTGTTATATGCAGTATCTAATATCAGGTGTGTGGTAGTATGCCTATATATCCAGTGTGGTATCGCAGTATCTATATCCAGTGTTGTATATGCAGATCTAATATCTCCAGTATGTGTGCCTAACTCCATTGAGTTGAGTATCTAATATCCAGTGTGTATAATGTCCGTAGCTATAATATCCAGTGTGTATGCAGGACTTCTAAATCACATTCGTTGTATATGCAGTATCTAATATCCAGTTGTATATGCAGTGTCTAGTATCCATGTGGCTTTCCAGTATTGTCTAGATGTGTGTTATTTGTCTCACGTCTGTGCACTGTTATTGAATTGAAAGAGAAGTGGACGGTGCCTTTTTAAACCCTTGGATTAGTAACAAAATCCTTCATTGTTGATATTGTAAATATTTTCCCTCCGTTTGCAAATGGACTATTCTTCTCCACCTCCCTTGGGGTTCTATATATCAGGTGATGGGGGTAGTGTTACTCTCCAGCCCCTCAAGTTCGAGTTTTCCCTTCCCCCACCCCGTAATTAATTAACACTTTATAATGAGTAACAATTAAGGAAATGTTACCCCTGTCATGTCATGGACCAATCTACCAGCACTGCCAAATAAATACAATTTCACATAGCAAATGGGTGTAATTTAAATTATTTATCCTTAGTATCTAATTAATGTACAATAGTTTATATTATTTATCTCTAGTATCTAGATTATGTACAATAGTTTATATTATTTATCTCTAGTATCTAGATTATGTATATAGTTTATATTATTTATCTCTAGTATCTAGATTATGTACAATAGTTTATTATGTATCTCTAGTATCTAGATTATGTATAATAGTTTATTATTTATCTCTAGTATCTAGATTATGTACAATAGTTTATATTATTTATCTCTAGTATCTAGATTATGTATAATAGTTTATATTATTTATCTCTAGTATCTAGATTATGTACAATAGTTTATATTATTTATCTTATCTAATTTGTACATACGTTTAATATTTGATCTCTAGTATCTAGATATGTACAATAGTTTATTATTATTATATCTCTAGTATCTAGATTAGTACAATAGTTTAATTTATTTATCTCTAGTATCTAGATTATGTACAATAGTTATATTATTTATCTCTAAGTAACAATAGTTATTTACAATAGTTTATATATTATTTATTATCTCTAGTATCTAGATTATGTACAAATATTTATTATGTATCTCTATGTAACTGATTGATGTACAATAGTTTATATTATGTAGTCATCTAGTACTAGATTAATCTGTACATAGTTTAGTACATTATTTATTCTCTAGTATCTAGATTATGTACAATAGTTTATATTATTTATCTCTAGTATCTAGATTATGTACAATAGTTTATATTATGTATCTATCGTATCTAGATTATGTACAATAGTTTATATTATTTATCTATCGTATCTAGATTATGTATAATAGTTTATATTATTTATCTCTAGTATCTAGATTATGTATAATAGTTTATATTATTTATCTCTAGTATCTAGATTATGTACAATAGTTTATATTATTTATCTCTAGTATCTAGATTATGTACAATAGTTTATATTATTTATCTCTATATCTAGATTATGTACAATAGTTTATATTATGTATCTATCGTATCTAGATTATGTACAATAGTTTATATTATTTTATCCCTCTAGTATCTAGCTTTATGTACATTTTATATTTATGTAGTCTAGTAATCAGATTAGTGTACAATAGTTAATATTATTTTTCTAAGTATCTAGCTATTTACATAGTATATATACTTATGTTATCTATAAAAGGTTGGACTAGACGGACGTCTGTCTTTAATACAACAACACTCTCGATACCTATGTTTACTATGTACTGTTATACAGACATTTATGGGTAGGGTATAAAGGTTGGACTAGATGGAAGTATGTCTTTATACAACCTCATACTATGTTACTATGTAACTGTGACAGACATTTGGGTGGTATAAAGGTTGGACTAGATGGTGAACCGATGTCTTATAACAACCCCCAATACTATGGTTACTATGTAACTCGTTATACATACCTTATATGGGTTCGGGTATAAA
Organism: Hymenochirus boettgeri; assembly: GCA_019447015.1. Classification (NCBI taxonomy): domain Eukaryota; kingdom Metazoa; phylum Chordata; class Amphibia; order Anura; family Pipidae; genus Hymenochirus; species Hymenochirus boettgeri. Next base: position 17,149 of record JAACNH010000549.1, read on the forward strand.
GGTTGGAAAACGAATCGTTGTCTTTAACAACCTCCAATACTATGTTACTATGTACTGTTTATCACGACATTATGGTAGGGTATAAAGGTTGGACTAGATGGACGTATGTCTTTATACAACCTCCAATACATGTTACTATGTAACTGTTATACGGACATTATGGGTAGGGTATCTAAGGTTGGACTATGACGTGTGTCTTTACAACCTCCAAACTATTTACATGTACTTTTACAGACAGTATGGGTAAGAACCTCCAATACTAGTTACTATTAACTGTTATACAGACATTATGGGTTAGGGTATAAAGGTTGGACTAAGACGGACGTTGTCTTTATACAACCTCAATCTATGTCTATGTAAGCTATACAGACATATGGGTACTACTATAAGTAACTGTTGTACAGACATTATGGGTAGGGTATAAAGGTTGGACTAAATGGACGTTGTGTCTTTATACAACCTCCAATACTATGTACTTGTACTGTTATACGAATTATGGGTAGGGTATAACGGTTGACTAGAGGGACGTATGTCTTTATACAAACTCCAATACTATGTTACTATGTAACCTGTTATACAGATCTTATGGGTAGGTATAAAGGTTGGAACTAGATGTACGTAGTGTCTTTATACAACTCCAATACTATGTTACTATGTAACGTTATAGCAGACATTATGGGGTAGGTACCATTCCAACTATGTACTAGTGTAACGTGTACAGACATTATGGGGTAGGGTATAAAGGTTGGACTAGATGGACGTATGTCTTATACAACCTCCAATACTATGTTACTAGTAACTGTTATACAGAACATTATGGGTAGGGTATAAAGGTTGGACAGATGGAACGTATGTCTTTATACAACCTCCATACTATGTTACTATGAACTGTATATACAGAATTTGGGTAGGGTACTAAAGGTTGGACTAGGAAAGTATGTCTTGATACAACCTCCATACTATGTACTATGTAACTGTTATACAGACATTATGGGTAGGGTATAAAGGTTGGACTGATGGACGTATGTCTTTTATACACACCTCCGATACTATGTTACTATGTAACTGTTATACAGACATTATGGGTGGGGTATAAAGGTTGGACTAGATGGACGTATGTCTTATACAACCTCCGCATACTATGTTACTAGTAACTGTCTTATACAGATTATGGGTAGGGTATAAAGGTTGGCTAGATGGACGTATGTCTTTATACAACTCCGATACTTGTTACTATGTAAATGTTATACAAATATTATGGGTAGGGTATAAAGTTGGACTAGATGGACGTAGTTCTTTATAAACCTCCATACTACTGTTACTATTAACTGTTATACAGACTTATGGGTAGGGGTATAAAGGTTGGACTAGATGGACGTATCTTTATCAACCTCCATACTATGTACTATGTAACTGTTTATACAGACATTATGGGTAGGGTATAAAGGTTGGACTAGATGACGTATGTTTTACAACCTCCATACTATGTTACTATGTAAACTGTTATACAGACAAATATGGGTAGGGTATAAAGGTTGGACTAGATGGACGTATGTCTTTATACAACCTCCATACTATGTTACTTGTAACTGTTATACAGATATTATGGGTAGGGTATAAAGGTTGGACTAGATGGACGATTCTTTATACAACCTCCAATACTATGTTACTATTGTAACTGTTATACAGACATTATGGGTAGGGTATAAAGGTTGGACTAGATGGACGTATGTCTTTATACAACCTCCAATACTATGTTACTAGTAACTGTTAACAGACATTATGGTAGGGTATAAAGGTTGACTAGATGGACGTATGTCTTTATACAACCTCCAATACTATGTACTATGTAACTGTTATACAGACATTATGGTAGGGTATAAAGGTGGACTAGAGTGACGTATTGTCTTATACAACCTCCAATACTATGTTACTTGTAACTGTATACAGACATTATGGGTAGGGTATAAAGGTTGGACTAGATGGACGTATGTCTTATAACAACCTCCAATATATGTTACTATGTAACTGTTTAACAGACATTATGGGTAGGGTATAAAGGTTGGACTAGATGGACGTATGTCTTATACAACCTCCAATACTATGTTACTATGTAACTGTTATACAGACATTATGGGTAGGGTATAAAGGTTGGACTAGATGACGTATGTTCTTTATACAACCTCCAATACTATGTTACTATGTAACTGTTATACAGACATTTGGGTAGGGTAATAAGGTTGGACTAGATGACGTATGTCTTTATACAACCTCCAATCTATGTTACTATGTAACTGTTATACAGACATTATGGGTAGGGTATAAAGGTTGGACTAGATGGACCGTATGTCTTTATACAACTCCAATACTATGTTACTATGTAACTGTTATACAGACATATGGGAGGGTATAAAGGTGGACTAGATGGACGTTATGTCTTTATACAACCTCCAATACTATGTTACTATGTCTGTTATACAGACATTATGGGTAGGGTATAAAGGTTGGACTAGATGACGTATGTCTTTATACAACCTCCATACTATGTTACTATGTAACTGTTATACAGACATTATGGGTAGGGTTAAAGGTGGACTAGATGAGAGTATGTCTTTATACACTCCAATACTATGTACTATGTAACTGTTATAACAGACATTATGGGTAGGGTATAAAGGTTGGATAGATGGACGTATGTCTTTATACAACCTCCAATACTATGTTACTAGTAACTGTTATACAGACATTATGGTAGGGTATAAGGTTGGACTAGATGCGTATGTCTTTATACAACCTCCAATACTATGTTACTATGTAACTGTTATACAGACATTATGGGTAGGTGTAAAGGTTGGACTAGACGGACGTATGTCTTTATAACAACCTCCAATACTATGTTACTATGTAACTGTTATACAGACATTATGGGTAGGGTATAAAGGTTGGACTAGATGGACGTATGTCTTTATCAACCTCCAATACTATTACTATGTTAACTGTTATACAGACATTATGGGTAGGGTATAAGGTTGGACTAGATGGACGTATGTCTTTATACACCTCCAATACTATGTTACTATGTAACTGTTATACAGACATTATGGGTAGGGTATAAAGGTTGGACTAGACGGACGTATGTCTTTATACAACCTCCAATACTATGTTACTATGTAACTGTTACTAGACATTATGGGTAGGGTATAAAGGTTGGACTAGACGGACGTATGTCTTATACAACCTCCAATACTATGTTACTATGTAAACTGTTATACAGACATTATGGGTAGGGTATAAAGGTTGGACTAGATGACGTATGTCTTTATACAACCTCCCATACTATGTTACTATGTAACTGTTATACAGACATTATGGGTAGGGTTATAAAGGTTGGACTAGAAGGACGTATGTCTTTATACAACCTCCGAATACTATGTTGACTATGTTAAACTGTTATACAGACATTATGGGTAGGGTATAAAGGTTGGACTAGACGGACGTAGTCTTTATACAACCTCCATACTATGTTACTATGTAACTGTTATCAGACATTATGGGTAGGTATAAGGTCGGACTAGATGGACGTATGTTTTATACAACCCACAATACTATGTTCTATGTAACTGTATCTAACAGAATTATGGGTTAGGGTAATAAGGTTGACTAGTGGACGTATGTCTTTATACAACCTCCAATACTATGTTACTATGTCACTGTTATACGGACATTATGGGTAGGGTAAAGGTTGGACTAGAGCGACGTTGTTTATACAACCTCCAATACTATGTTACTATGTAACTGTTATACAGACATTAGGTAAGGGTATAAAGGTTGGACTAGACGGACGTATGTCTTTATACAACCCCCCGATACTATGTTACTATGTAACTGTTATACAGCACATTATGGGTAGGGTTATAAAGGGTGGACTAGACGGACGTATGTCTTTATACAACCTCAATACTATGTTACTATGTAACTGTTATATCGACATTAGGGTAGGTATAAAGGTCGGACTAGATGGACGTATTCTTTATACAACCTCCATACTATGTTACTATGTAACTGTTATACAATAATTATGGGTAGGGATAAAGGTTGACTAGATGGACGTATGTCTTATACAACCTCCGATACTATGTTCTATGTAACTGTTATAGACAGACATTATGTGTAGGGTATAAAGGTTGGACTAGATGGAACGTATGTCTTTATAAACCTCCGATACTATGTTACTATGTAACTGTTATACAGACATTATGGGTAGGTATAAAGGTTGGACTAGATGGACGTATGTCTTTATCAACCTCTGATACTATATTACTATGTAACTGTTATACAGACATATGGGTAGGGTATAAAGGTTGGACTAGATGGACGTATTCTTTATACAACCCCGATACTATTACTATGTAACTGTTATACAGATTTATGGGTAGGGTATAAAGGTTGGACTAGATGGACGTATGTCTTTATAGCAACCTCCTATACTACTGTTTCTATGTCACTGTTTAGCAGACATTACAAGAACATATGGGTAGGGTATAAAGGTTGGACTAGATGGACGTATGTCTTTATATAACCTCCGATACTATGTACTATGTAACTGTTATACAGACTTTAGGGTAGGGTATAAAGGTTGGACTAGATGGACGTATGTCTTTATACAACCTCGACTACTATATTACTATGTAACTGTTATACAGGACATTATGGGTAGGGTATAAAGGTTGGACTAGATGGACGTATGTCTTTTATACAACCTCCGATACTATGTTACTATGTAACTGTTATACAGATATTATGGGTAGGGTATAAAGGTTGGGACTAGATGGACGTATGTCTTATACAACTCCAATACTATGTTACTATGTAATGTTATACAGACATTATGGGTAGGGTATAAAGGTATAAAGATTTTTTGCTATTTTGCTAAGCATGCTGGAGTTGTATGTTCTGTTCAGGCCGGACCAGGTACAGGGATCTGTGATATGTTGGGTGTTGGGAGGTTTCCATTTGCTGACGGCTGTGTTACCCCTCCCGTGACCAGCTGTCATAACCCCTTCCTCCCCCTATTGACCCCCTTTTATCTCTGCCAGTAAAGCTCTCTGGCATGGTGTTGGCTGCACCCCCCTTGCTGATGTGTTGACAGTCAGGGCGGCGTTGGACAGGGATCTTTGTGGGTGATGAGGCGTCTCTGGGTCACTTGCTGTGATTCAGGGCGATGCCATTCACATTAATCCTGTAACAGACCCGTGTTACATCTTGGCACCTTTGCCTAGCTAAAGGTCATTTGGCCCAGATTTCTGGTCTTTTGCCAATTGGCGTAGTAGTCTGTGTTGTCCAATAAAGGGACCCCCAGCAATGGACTTGTGTTGAACTGTGGTTTGAAGGGTTGATGGGATTTGTAGTTAGTAGCAGATAGAATCACTAAGATGTGATCAAATCTGTATAGGATTTATATCTGTCCATATATATATTCATTGTATAGGATTTATATCTGTTCTATATTATATATCATTGTATAGGATTTATATCTGTCCCTATTATATCATTGTATAGGATTTATATCTGTCCCTATATATATATCATTGTATAGGATTATATCTGTCCCTATATATATCTCATTGTATAGGATTTATATCTGTCCCTATATATATATCATGTATAGGTTAATCTGTCCCTATATATATATTCAGTGATAGGATTTATATCTGTCCCATATATATATATATATATATATAGATATATATATATATATTATATATATATATATAGATATAATATATATCATTGTATAGGATTTATATCGTCCCTATATATATTATCATTGTATAGGATTTATATCTGTCCCTATATATATATATCATGTATAGGATTTATATCTGTCCCTATATATATATATCATTGTATGGGGTTTATATCTGTCCCTATATATATATATGTATCATTGCATAGGATTTATATCTGTCCCTATATATGTATCATTGTATATGGTTAAATCTGTCTCTATATATATATATCATTGTATAGGATTTATATCTGTCCCTATATTATATCATGTATAGGATTATATCTGTGCCTATATATATATATCATTGTAAGGATTTATATCTGTCCCTAATATATATATATATATATATATCACTTGTATAGGATTTATATCTGTCCCTATATATAATATCATTGTATAGGATTTTAATCTGTCCCTATATAATATCATTGTATAGGATTTATATCTGTCCCTATATATATATCATTGTATAGGATTTAATCTGTCCCTATATATATATATATCTCATGTATAGGATTAATATCTGTCCCTATATATATATATATATATATATATATATATATTATATTGTATAGGATTTATATCTGTCCCTATATATATTATCATGTATAGGATTTATATCTGTCCCTATATATAATATCATTGTATAGGATTTATATCTGTCCCTATATATATATCATTGTATGATTTATATCTGTCCCTATATATAATCATGTATAGGATTTATATCTGTCCCTATATATAATCATTGATATAGGATTATATCTGTCCCTATATATATATATCATTGTATAGGATTTAACTGTCCCTATATATATATCATTGTATAGGATTTATATCTGTCCCTAATTAATATCATTGTATAGGATTTAATCTGTCCCTATATATAATCATTGTATAGGATTTAATCTGCCCATATATATATCATTGTATAGGATTTATATCATGTCCCCTAGATATACATGTATAGGATTATATCTGTCCTATATATATATCATTGTATAGGTTTTTATCTGTCCCATATATATATAGTCATTGTATAGGATTTATATCTGTCCCATATAAATATATATATATGAGATATATATATATATTATTATATATTATATATATATATATAATTTTTTTAAATATATGATATATCATGTATAGATATATCTGTCCCTATATATATATATTGTATGGGATTTAATCTGTCCCTAATCCTATATATATATATATATATATCTATCATTGCATAGAATTATATCTGTCCCTATATATGTATCATTGTATAGGATTTATATCTGTCCCTATATATATATTATATATATCATTGTATAGGATTATATCTGTCCCTTATTCTATATATATATATATCATGTATGGATTATATATCTGTCCCTATATATATTATTGTTTAGGATTTATATCTGTCCCTATATATATCATTGTATAGGATTTATATCTGTCCCTATATATATATATCATTGTATAGGATTTATATCTGTCCCTATATATATATATATATATATATATATATATCATTGTATAGGATTTTAACTGTCCCTATATATATATATAATTGTATAGGATTTATATCTGCCCTATATATATATATCATGTATAGGATTTATATCTGTCCCTATATATATCATTGTATAGGATTTATATCTGTCCCTTATATATATCATGTATAGGATTTATATCGTCTCCTATATATATATATATATATATATATATATATATATATATATATATCATTGTATAGGATTTATAACTGTCCCTATATATATATATAATTGTATAGGATTTATATCTGTCCCTATATATATATATCATTGTATAGGATAGAATTCCAGTGTAAAGTTTTTGAATGAGGTTCTAGGATAAAGTTCTTGAATAAGGTTCTAGGGTTAAGTTCTGGAATAAGATTTTAGGGTAAAGTTCTGTGAGGTCAAAAGGGGTACCCTAAATTGGTACCCCAAAAGAATATCACTCGGAGGCCAAATTAGTTGATGAAAGTTGAATAAGGGTCTAGAGTAAGATTCTGGTATAGGCTTTTTAGTGTAAGGTTCTAGAATAAGCTTTGTTCTAAAGTTCTGGGGTTAGGTTCTACTGTAAGTGTTTAGAATAAGGTTCTAGAAACAACTTCAAGGGTGAAGTTCTGGAATAAAGTTTTTGGATAAATTTCTAGGGTAAGGTTTTTAGATGAGGTTTATTATAAGGTTCTGGGGATACGTTCTAGGGTACGTGTCTAGAATAAGGTTCTGGAATAAACTTTAGGGGAACGGTCTGGGATAAGTATTATGATAAGGTTCTGGGATAATGTTCTAGGGTAAGGATCTAGGAAAAGGTTCTGGAATAAGCTTCTAATAGTATAGGTTCTGGATAAGCTTCTATAGTAAGATTCTGGAATAAGCTTCTATAGTAAGGAGTTCTGGGATAAGCTTTCTATGTAAGGTTCTGGAATAAGCTTATATAGTAAGATTCTGGAATAAGCTTTCTATAGTAAGATTCTGGAATAAGACTTCTATAGTAAGATTCTGGAATAAGCTTCTATAATGAGGTTCTGGAAATAAGCTTCTATAGTAAGATTCTGGAATAAGCTTCTATAGTAAGATTCTGGGAAAAGCTTCTATAGTAAGTTCTGGGATAAGCTATAGTAAGATTCTGGAATAAGCTTCTAAGTAAGGTTCTGGAATAAGCTTCTATTAATGAGGTTCTGGAATAAGCTTCTATAGAAGATTCTGGGATAAGCTTCTATAGTAAGGTCTGGAATAAGCTTCTATAGAAGATTCTGGAATAAGTTCTATAGTAAGGTTCTGGCAATAAGCTTTCTATAGTAGATTCTGGAATAAGCTTCTAATAATGAGGTCTGGAATAAGCTTCTATAGTAGAGATTCTGGAATAAGCTTCTATAGTAAGAGTCTGGAATAAGCTTCTATAGTAAGGTTCTGGGATAAGCTTCTATAGTAAGATTCTGGTCGTAAGCTTCTATAGTAAGGTTCTGGAATAAGCTTCTATAATGAGGTTCTGGAATAAGCTTCTATAGTAAGATTCTGGAATAAGATTCTATAAGAGTGTTCTGGAATAAGCTTCTATAGTAAGATTCTGGAATAAGCTTCTATAATGAGGTTCTGGAATAAGCTTCTATAGTAAGGTTCTGGGATAAGCTTCTATAGTAAGATTCTGGAATAAGCTTGTAAGATAAATTTATAGGGTAAGGTTCTTGGAAAAGATTTATGATTGGGATTAGGTTTTAGTGTAAGGTACTAGGGTTCGTTTTTAGTCTTGGACCATGTTAAACAAACTTTGCTTTTATGAAAAAGTGAGTAGGAATTTGGACTCTGGCATAACGGTAGATATGGTATACTTTTCTACGGCTTTTGATACTGTCCCCCATAGGCAACTTATGTATAAGCTAAGGTCTGTTGGGCTAGGGTGGCACGTTTGTACATGGATCGAATACTGCTTGATGGATTAGATGCAGAGTTGTTAATGGCGCTTCGTCAATGTGGACTAAAGTTGCCACCGTGTTGTGTATTTAATCTGTTTTAATCTGATTTGGAAGTGGGTATTGTCAGCAAATGTTCTGTTTACGGACAACACAAAACTTTGTCGACCATTAAAAACTTCAGAGGATGTGCAATCGTTACAAGGGGATCTAGATAGATTATCACATTGGGCTGCTAAGTGGCAGATGAGATTCAATGTTGAGAAATGGAAGGTGATGCATTTTGGACTTAAAAATCCTTGTGCTACTTATACTATAAATGGCTCTGTGTTAAGTGAATCCCTGTTGGAAAGGGATCTTGGAGTTTTGGTGGATAACTTAAAGGTAGCAAGCAGTGCCAGGCGGCAACAGCCAGAGCCAGCATGGTATTGTCTTGTATAAAGAGAGGTATGGATTCAAGGGAGGAAAATGTAATTCTCCCTCTTTACAAAGCATTGGTAAGGCCTCATTTGGAATATGCAGTGCAATTTTGGAATCCTGTGTACAAAAAGGACATCTTTGAAATGGAAAGGGTTCAGAGAAGGGCAACTAAATTAATAAGGGGTTTGGGGGAGCTTGAATATGAAGAGAGACTGAAAAAGTTACAATTATGTACGCTGGAGAAAAGGCGCTTGCATGGGGATATGATTACTGTGTATAAATACATTAACGGGCCATACAATAAACTATCTGGGGCATTGTTCACCAATAGAACATGTCAAAGGACACGTGGACATCCCTTAAAGGGCATGTCCACGCTAAATTTCAGTTTTTGCCACTATTCCTCTCCCCTGTCCACCCCAAACGCTGTATTAGATCAGAAAAATAAGTTTCCCAATCATACTTACAGTCCCTTCGTTCCCGCAGCTATCTTCTGCCCCTCTCTGCAAACCGGAAGCTGCGGAGAGGGGCCGGACCGGCAGCCGCATCTGTGATTGGTTGCTCGTCAGTGTAAGATACAGATTCGTGGGGTAGGACTTGGGGGCACAATATACCAGGCAGCTATATAGCTTAAGGTGAGGTGGGCCAAAAGGAGCAAAATTCCATTATGCTATACTATATAATATACACTATAATATATTATACTATACAATAAACTATACACTATATATTATACTATACAATAAACTATACACTATATATTATACTATAAACTATAATATGTACAATACTATATACTATACTATGCACTATATTATCAATACAATGTACAAGACTATATACTATACTGTGTATTATACTCTGTACTGTAGTATATTATACTATGAACTATACACTATACTACTGTATGTACTGTATATGAATACCCTGTAGGATCATTGTTGTGGGGATTGGACAATAGCAAGTCTATTGTGTTTCCAGCACATGTTCATATTCCTTTTGGGGGTCTCTCCTTAGTGGCCCTTGTTGGTGTCTTAGTTCATGTCTCAGGTTCAGTATAATGGGCCCCGTCCAGGGTATAACATCCCGATGAAGTTGTGTGGAACCAACGCAGATCTCTGTTCTCGTGAAGCCCCGAACATTCCCAGTATCATAACCGGCCGGGCCATGGCTGGGAAGATTCCAGTATACTGTATTATAACACGAGTCGGTAGTCACATTTAACTGGCCAAAATAAAGTTTGACTGAGAAATTTGATTTGCCCCAACTGGGCTTGTCTTAAGAGGAAAGTTCTGATTGGCTGAAAGACGAGTTGTTGATTGATTTCAGCAGGATTTGTCCACTTGATATTGCAAGGCCTGCTGGGAAAGTTTTACCCTGAATGTCTTTAACCCCTTACACTCTCCGTTCCTTTCCCATTCTCCCCCATGGCTCCATATTCCTCATATCTCACTGTAACCGCTGGGTAATGGGAACATTTCAATCCCAAACTGGTCCAAGTGCTGCAGTAATATGGCCGCCCGCTTGCTTTACTCAATGTATTGATTTGGTGGTGCACGAAGGCTATTGTCAGTGGATGGGCCCCCAAGCCTTAATCAATGGCAGCTCCAATAATGAGTCTGTAAAGCTGATTCACACAGTCGCCGCCTGCCGGGATAATATTCCATGGCCCTGCTCTCCCCTTCCATTACCCGGCTTGGCTACCGCCTTATTATAACCGGGATCTGGTTATTAGGGGACCTGCCAGAATGAAGGTCCCAGGGCCTTGTCAATTGAACTGTCGTAAAGGGCAACTTAACACTAAAAGCATCTTTATCACTGGGCTGGAGGGTTTTACATGGAAGTTGAACTTGAGGGCCAATTGCCTTTTTTTTAAGCCCAAATAACATTGATTAGTTCCCATGTACGTGACCTAAACCGGGTAACGGGTGTCAATCATGTTGGTACTTGTGATTCCATCACCCACTAACAGTCTATTTCTCTCCTCATTTTAGAAACCTTAATGGATTCAACAACAGCAACGGCAGAGCTGGGATGGACAGTCCAACCATCTTCAGGGGTGAGTAGGTTCCTTGTGCTGCCACCATGTACGTTAAACCCGTGTGTTATTCTCTGTATTCTAGAATAGAGATATATTATAGTGCCGTATTAGTCCAATACATAGATGTACAAATAACAGGACTGCGCCCAGGGCAATAAAATGAGGGGAGAGATAACCTTCTAACTCTGTGCTGCCCCTTCTGGAAGGGAGGAGTATTGCATTAGTACAGGTCTCCTACACATGCTCTGGTAGCCAAACGGTATCTGGCAAACCATATACAGTGTAGGTCCGAGGGAACCAGTAGTGCCCCATCCACCCCAGCCGTGCTTTCCTCACTCAACGGTGCTACACTCAGCACCAACCACACCCGTAGATCTGGACACCACCAACCACACCCGTAGATCTGGACACCACCAACCACACCCGTAGATCTGGACACCACCAACCACACCCGTAGATCTGGACACCACCAACCAAACCCACCAACACGCCGGAGATCTGGACACCACCAACCGCACCCGTAGATCTGGACACCACTAACCGCACCCGTAGATCTGGACACCACCAACCGCACCCGTAGATCTGGACACCACCAACCGCACCCGTAGATCGGACACCACCAACCGCACCCGTAGATCTGGACACCACCACAACACCTATCACCCGTAGATCTGGAACCACCAACCACACCCGTAGATTGTACTCCGAGAACGGATCCACCAAACCGCACCCGTAGATGTATGGACCCACCAACCGCACCCGTACATCTGGACTCCACCAACCAGCACCCGTAGAATCTGGACACCACCAAACCGCACCCGTAGATCTGGAACACACCCAACCACCACCGTAGATATGGACACCACCAACCACACCCGTAGATCTGGACACCACCAACACACACCCGTAGATTTGGACACCACATAACACACCGAGAATCTGGGACACCACCAACCACACAGTAGATCTGGACACCACCAACCCAACACCCGTTAGATCATGGACACCACCAACCACACGTAGATCTGGCCCCACCACCAACCGCCACCGTAGATCTGGACCACACCAAACCACACCCGTAGATCTGGACATCCTTTTGGAAGTGGATGTGCCCTACTTTTCCAGGTTTCTGACTTTCCAGAGTAGGGAACAGGCCCAGATACTGGCTGGACATGCCCCTTGTACATTTTGTTGGCATCATCTGTACTTTTTCATTATTACCGTGGCCCATAAACAGTCAAAATTGCAAATGTGTGTCCATAACCTTGACATGTGACTGTACTACAACTCCCAGTATCCCCTGCCAGTCTTTGTCTGCATTGGATTGGGCTGGGTGGGGATTTCCTGTGACAGACAGACCTGTGAGGATCCATTATATTTAGTATTTGTGTCCGTGGTTGGCCACATTCTCGCACTGATAGAGATCGTCCTGGGGGCCCCATGTCATTTCTCCTCCTCAGTATGGGGCCCCTGGTCATTTCTCCTCCTCGGTATGGGGCCCCTGGTCATTTCTCCTTCTCAGATTGGGGCCTACATGGTCATTTCTCATCCTCGGTATGGGCCCCATGGTCAATTTCTCCTTATAGTAATGGGGCCCCATGTTCATTTTTCTCCTCCTCGGTATGGGGCCCCTGGTCATTTCTCCTTCCCAGTATGGGGCCCCTGGTCATTTCTCCTTCTCAATATGGGGCCCCATGTCATTTCTTCTCCTCGATATGGGGCCCCTGGTCATTTCTCCTTCTCAGTATGGGGCCCCTGGTCATTTCTCCTCCTCAGTATGGGGCCCCTGGACAGTTTCACATGTGGCGCCAACACCAGGTTTGATTGGCGGTTGAGGGGAAAGCAATAAACACTCCCATGTTCCTTTTGTCCTTTTCCGTGTGGACCTGTAGAAAGTGGGGAATGAAGATGTTTCTTTGGATTTCACACGCCATTCCTGACAAGTCCGTCCCCCCTGGGCCCCCCGATGTGCGCTTGGACCACAGCCAAACCTCCTATTGACACAATCGTTGGAATTACGTTGGCACAAGAAAAGAATCTGTCAAGAAAGAGGAGATTAAAATCTGTCAGACAAAACACCTCGTCCCCCACCCGAGCGGGATGCAGATTGGCCCGGGGAAGGTGGTGATGGTTGGTCACAAACCAAAGGCTTCATAGGCCCTACTAGGCCTTGGACCTTCTCTGTCTTTGATCCATGAATGGAGCTTGTGAATAAGTGACTGGTTCTCAATAGGTGAGGTCACAAGGGCCAGGAATTTCCCTTCTTCCTATTAAACAGCCTTTCTGCTGAAATCCCCCCAATACGCAGCCCCCGAGCCCCCTCTACCAGCCCTGAGACTCTCCCTTTATCTCTCCTCCATGTCCCCAATCCGCTAATGAGGCTGCTGGACCTGCTGTAAGTGGCTGAATGTATTGGCATGTTAATGAGGGCGAGGGGGGAGGGTCCAATTAGGCACCACCAAACAACCCCCGAGCTTTCAACAGGGCCCAGACACTACACCAGACAAGGGGACAGCACACACACAGATCAAGGGACAGAGACACACGAGACACGGACAGACACACACCAGACAAGGGACAGACACACACCGAGACAAGGGACCAGAGACACACCGAGACAATTGGGACAGACACGACACGAGACAAGGGAACAGAGACACCAGAGCAAGGACATGACATCCCACCGAGACAAGGGGACACGGACACAGCACAGACAAGGGAACAGAAACACCACGAGACAAGGGGACAGAGACAACACACGAGAGCAAGGGACAGGACACCCACGAGACAAGGGACAGAGGACACCCACGATGACAAGGGACACTAACACACGAGAAAGGTACAGACACACACCTGAGCAAGGGACAGGACACCACACACCCAGACCAAGTGGGACAGACAAACAAGAGACAAGGGACAGATCACACACACCAGAAAAGGGACAGACACACCGAGACAAGGGACCAGAGACAAACGACAAGACAACGGGGGCATCAGACACACACCAGACAACCGTTTGGGGACAGAACACGAGAATAAGTCGGGACAGGACCACACACAAGTACAGAATGGGAAGACACACACCAGGACAAGGTACATACAAACACCAGACAAGGGATCCAGACACACACCAGACAAGGGACAGACACCACACCAGAAAGGGGACAATCACCACACCAGACACGGGACAGACCACACCAGACAAGGGAAGACACCACAACGAGACAAGACAGACACACACCAGGACAAGGGACAGAGACCACCAGACAAGGGAAAGGACACACACCAAGACCAAGGGACAGGAACACACACCAGAACAAGGGACAGGACACACACCAGACAAGGGGGCGACACGAAACACGGACGACAAGGGGACATACACCCGACCAGACAAGGGACAGAGAGCACACCAGACAAGGGACAGCACACACCAGACCAAAGGGACAGACACACACCAGACAAGGGGACAGAAACACACCGACACGGGAAGACACACACCAGACAATGGGACAGACACCACACCAGACAAGGGACAGGACTACACACGAGACAAGGGGGACAGACACCACAAGAGACAATGGGAACAGGACACCACACCAGACAAGGGAAAGACACACCAGACAAGGGACAGAACAAACAGACAAGGGACAGAGAACACACCAGACAAGGGGGGACAGACTACACGAGACAAGGGACAGACACACACAGACAAGGGGGACTATACACACATCCAGTACAAGGGACAGACACACACCAGACAAGGACGAACACACCCAGACACGGGACAACAACACAGGACAGAGGGACAGACACACACCGACAATGTACAGTACCCACACCTGACAATGTTACATGCAAACACCAGACACTGGAAGTACACCCACCAGACAAGGGACAGACACACACGCAGGACAAGGGACAGAACACCAGAGACAAGGGCCAGAAAACACCAGGGACAATGGGACACGACACACACGAGACCAAGTGGAAAGGACACACCAACACCAGACCAAGGGCAGACACACACCGTACAAGGGGACAGACACCACCAGACAAGGGACCAGACACACACCAGACAAAGGACAGACACAACACATACAATTGTACATACCACCACACCCTTACAATGTACAACACACACCATACAATGTACATCACACACTATACAATGTACATACACACACTAACAAGGACATAGAACACACTAGACAAGTCCATAACACACTATACAATTGTACAGACACACACATAAAATGTTACATAGACACACTATACACTGTACATAGACACCACTATACAAGGTAAGTACACACCCATAACAAGTACATACACCACAGACAATGGAACAGACCACACTATACTAATGGTACATACAACCACACCTATACAAGGGGACAGACACCACACTATGACAATGTCATACACACACACCAGAACAATGGTACAGTACACACACCATACACATGGGAACATCACAACACCACGAGACAACGGGGACGAAACACACACATACAATGTACATACACAAAACCATACAATGTAAACAACCCCATACAAATTGTACATACACACACCATACAATGTACATACACACACACCATTACAATGTACATACACACACCATACAAGGTCCATAGACACACCATACAATGTACATACACACCATACAATGTACATAGACACACCATATAATGTACATACACACACCATACAATGGGTACATAGACACACTATACAATGTACATAGACACACCATACAATGTAAATGACACACACTATACAAGGTACATACACCACACCCAGACATATGTACATAGCACACCATACCATGTACATACACACACCATACACAAGGTACATAACACACACTGATACAATGTACTAGGACACACACACCATAAAAGTGTACATTTAACACATTATTACAAGTGAAGGACACCACACACCAGACAAGGTACATACACACAATATCAATGTACAGACACAACACATACAAGTGTACAAGACACACCATACAATGTACCTAACACACCAAACAATGTACAACACCACACATATACAAGTACCTAGGACACACACCAGACAATGGACATCACACACGATACAAGGTACAGAGACCACCATACAATGTACATACACACCACCATAACAATGTACATACACCACACATACCAATGTACCATAGACAAACCCATACAAGTACATACACACATATACAATGTACATAGAAACACCATACAAATGTAAATACACACACCATAACAAGGGACAGTACACACATCTTACAATGGACATAGACACACCATACAATGTATCAGACACAAACACCAGAATGGGAAAGACCCACACCAGGACAATGTACATCGACACACCATACAATTGTACATACACCACCCACATTACTAATGTAATGACCACCATACACTGTACATACACCCACCACCATACAATTGTACATTACACCACACCATACAATGTACATACCCACTACACTACACAATGTACATACACACACCATACAATGTACAGACACACACATACATGACATACACACAACCACATTACAATGTTACAAACACCCACTATACCAAGTACTACACAATACGAGACAATGGACAGACACACACGGGACAAGGACACGACACACACCATACAATGTACATACAACAACATCATACACATGTACATACACACCACCATATCAATTGTAAAATCACACACAACCCATTGTACATACACCCACACTTTTACAATGTACATGCACACACCATACAATGTTCAGGCACCACTATACAATGTACAGCACACACCATACAATGTACATACACACACCATACAATGTACATACACCCACCCATAAAGTACATAGACACAACACTAATCAATGTACATACCCACACCATACAATGTACACACACACTATACAATGTACATACACACACTATACAATGTACATAGACACACACTATACAATGTACACACACACACTATACAATGTACATACACACACTATACAATGTACACACACACACTGTACAAGGCTTCACAGATCAACAGGACAGTCGGTGGAAATTACCAGAATTCACATCAGCTGGAAAACCAAGAATTTCCATCTCTGGTTTCTTTTGTATTTGGCTACAAACGTTTTTTCCAGGCACATTCTGTGTAACAATTGGTCCATTGAGGGTCATAGCTCTGTATCTGCCTAACAGCCATGAATAGGGGCCCTTATTAGCAGCTTTCATACATTAATAGGGGCCCTTATTAGCAGCTTTCATACATTAATAGGGGCCCTTATTAGCAGCTTTCATATATTAATAGGGGCCCTTATTAGCAGCTTTCATACATTAATAGGGGCCCTTATTAGCAGCTTTCATACATTAATAGGGGCCCTTATTACCAGCTTTCATACATTAATAGGGGCCCTTATTAGCAGCTTTCATACATTAATAGGGGCCCTTATTAGCAGCTTTCATATATTAATAGGGGCCCTTATTAGCAGCTTTCATACATTAATAGGGGCCCTTATTAGCAGCTTTCATACATTAATAGGGGCCCTTATTAGCAGCTTTCATACATTAATAGGGGCCCTTATTAGCAGCTTTCATACATAAAATCAATTTGCTTTATAGGCCTCCTCAATGTTAGGTATTGTTACTGGGGAAGCATCGGGGATAATTACTGATCTATTAGGAAATAACCCCCAGTCTACCAGAATTTATACTCAAAATACCCCAGTCTACCACAACTTATAAGGAATTTACCCCAGTCTACCACAACTTATATGGAAAGTACCTCCGGTCAACCGGAACTTATACGGAAATGACTCCCAGTCTACATAAACCTGTACGGAAATGACTCCCAGTCTACATAAACCTGTACGGAAATGACTCCCAGTCTACATAAACCTGTACAGAAATGACCCCCAGTCTACATAAACCTGTACGGAAATGACTCCCAGTCTCTACAAACCGTACGGAAATGACTCCAGTCTACATAACGGTACGCAAAATGAGACCCCAGTCTACAAAAACTGTACGGAAAATGACCCCCAGTCTAATTAAAACCTGTACGGAAATACCTCCCAGTCCCTACAAAACCTTACGGAAAAAATGACTCCCAGTCTACAGGAACCTGTACGGAAATGACTCCCAAGCACTGGTTCAGTTCCCCAGACTTCCTTCTCCCCCCCTTTATGTTCCGTTTCATTACGTTCATTTTGATAAAGTTTCTACATGTACTAGTGTTTCTAATGGTATCACTGTTTGGGAGAGGGCTCTGCTTTTAGCAAGACAGAGTACATGAAGTTGCAGGTTACATTCCCCAGACTTTCTTTTACTGAAATGTTAATATTCTGTTTCTTACATCGATGGTAGCTAAGAAATACGCTGCAAAGATTACTTTCCCTTTTTTAGGAAAAGTAAAGAATATATGATTGTTAGGATAGTAGCACTGAATGTGTTTGAGGGAGGAGCTCTGTGCTGTTATGTGATTGGCTGTTAGTTTGTTGAGCACTACAAACCATGTGCATGTTCTTCATACATTTAGCTGGGTTTACCCTGCTAAGGTGGATTGTGGGAGCTTAGTACCCACTGGTTAATATAATCACCCAGCAGCCACTGCAAATAGAAAGGTGAGACAGCTTTTTTAGGTTTGTGAATGTGCTCGGTCTAATTTTGCCTTGAGTCTTAGAGGGAAGTTCAGTGTAAATACATGTACTTTTCAGATAAAAGAGCCGTATTTTCCCATCCCAATGACCTTAATCTGCCAATTCAGCATTGAGTCTGTGTATAAATAAATGCAACCAAAATACTGATTCCTGTTTGCAGGACCCCTAATAGAGACCATTATGGTCTTGCCCTTGACCCAGCACCTGGGTTGATTCAGTTGCTCAGTAGAGATCTGAGCATGTGTGACCCATCCAACAGCCAATCAGTATAAATAACTGTTAGGAACATTCCAAGGATGTGGTGCATTCTGGGAAGAAGAAGGACCGTTACTGAACCTGAAATGTCAGCTCACTAATGTCAACAGCAGGGAACAGCAAAGGGGATGAAATCAACTGATTGTTCGTAATGGGAGAGAATATGTAGAATAACTAAGAAGGCATCACACAAAGTAACAATGTAACGAATATTCATCATTTCCACTGAACTGTCCCTTTAAGTTCCCCTTTAAAGCTATATTCCCCTTGGAAGAGAAGAGGGTTCAGCTGTTCTTCCTGTCTCACAGACACAATATAGTGAACTCTAATATAGTGAAAAGATCATTATAACATAAACATATTATTAAATATAATAATTATTAGTCCTTCCTGTGATAAATAGCAATATAACTAGACGAAAGTACTACCCAGAATTCTCTGTCGTACATTGATATTTCAACCCAATCGACCAAAATATAGCGGCGGACAGTTTATTGGTCCAAAACATTGGCCGTATGAACCTAGGGAAACAATATGGCAACTGTATAATACAACGTCCCCTAAGCAGGGATTCCTGAATTGAATACCTATAGTAACTAGGATGTTGTGAATGTAATATAAAGACCGCCCCGGTCCTTATTATTTGTGTTAACTTTTCCTTGTTTTCCTTTTGTCTGGACTTAGTGGGAAGAAGTGAGCGGATACGATGAGAACATGAACACGATCCGGACATACCAGGTGTGCAACGTGTTTGAACCTAGTCAGAACAACTGGCTGAGGACCAAGTATATCCGTAGAAGAGGAGCCCACCGGATCCACGTGGAGATGAAATTCTCCGTTCGGGATTGTAGCAGCATTCCTAATGTTCCTGGTTCTTGCAAGGAGACCTTCAACCTTTATTACTACGAGTCGGACTTTGATTCGGCCACCAAAACCTTCCCTAGCTGGATGGAAAATCCTTGGGCTAAAGTGGACACCATCGCGGCGGATGAAAGCTTTTCCCAGGTGGACCTTGGGGGCCGGGTGATGAAGATTAACACAGAGGTGCGAAGTTTCGGACCTGTCTCCAAAATGGGATTCTACTTGGCGTTTCAGGACTATGGCGGTTGTATGTCGCTAATTGCTGTTAGAGTCTACTACCGAAAATGCCCCAGAGTCATCCAAAATGGGGCCATCTTCCAGGAAACGCTATCGGGGGCAGAGAGTACGTCGCTGGTGGCTGCCCGGGGAATCTGCATAGCCAATGCAGAGGAGGTGGATGTGCCAATCAAACTGTATTGCAATGGGGATGGAGAATGGCTGGTTCCTATTGGGCGCTGTATGTGCAAGGCTGGCTATGAATCGGTGGAGAATGGCACGGTTTGCAGAGGTGAGACTTCCTTCCTTTACTCCACTCTGTGTATCTGTCTATTTATTGGTTTTGATATTGGTAGCCAGTCAGACAATTCTAGTAGGCAATCTAGTTAGCCAGTTCCATGAACATCAATAGAAAACAAGCGTCTCTCTGAATTCTGGTTGTCTACTATGTAACTGTTATACAGCCATTATGGGTAGGGTATAAAGGTTGGATTAGATGGACGTTAGTCTTTATCAACTCAATACTTAATGTTACTGATGTAACGTTATACCCAGGACATTGATGGGTAAGGGTATTAAAAGGTGGAATAGATGGACGTAGTCTTTATACAACCTCCAATACTATGTACTATGTAACTGTTATACAGCATTATGGGTAGGGTATAAAGGTGGACTAGAGGACGTATGTCTTTATACAACCCCATACTATGTTACTATGTAAACTGTTTAAGACATTATGGGTAGGGTATAAAGGTTGGACTAGATGGACGTATGTCTTATACAACCTCCATACTATGTTTACTATGTAACTGTTATATGACATTAGGGTAGGGTATAAAGGTTGTACTAGATGACGTATGTCTTTATACAACCTCCAATACTATGGTACTGTGTAACTGTTATACAGACATTAAGGTAGGGTTAAAGGTTGGACTAGATGGACGTATGTCTTTATACAACCTCCAATCTATGTTACTATGTAACTGTTTACAGACATTAGGGTAGGGTATAAAGGTTGGGACTAGATGGAACTATGTCTTTATACAACCTCCAATAACTATGTTCTATGTAATGTTATAACGACATTATGGGTAGGGTATAAAGGTTGGACTAGATTGGACGTATGTCTTTAACAACCTCCAATACTTATGTTACATGTAACTGTTATAACAGACATTATGGGTAGGGTTATAAAGGTTTTGGACTAAGAGGACGTATGTCTTTATACAACCTCCAATACTATGTTATATGTAACTGTTATCAGACTTATGGTAGGTATAAAGGTTGGACTAGATGACGGGATGTCTTATCAACCTCCATACTATGTTACTAGTAACTGTTCACAGACATTATGGGTAGGGTATAAAGGTTGGACTAGATGGACGTATGTTCTTATACAACCTCCAATACTGATGTTACTATGTAACTGTTATACAGACATTATGGGTAGGGTATAAAGTGTTGACTAGATGGACGTATGTCTTTATATAACACCTCCAATACATGTTACTATGTAACTGTTATACAGAACATTATGGGTAGGGTATAACAAGGTTGGACTAGATGGCATTATTTTTATACAACCACTCCAATACAGTTACTATGTAACTGTTATACAAGAACATTATGGGTAGGTGTATAAGGTTGGACTAGATGGACGTATGTCTTTATACAACCCCAATACTTATGTTTACTATGTAACTGTTATACAGACATTATGGGTAGGATAAAAGGTTGGACTAGATGGACTTATGTCTTTATACAACCATCCAATCTATGTTACTAAGTAACTTTTATACAGACATTATGGGTGGGTATAAAGGTTGGACTAGATGGAGTATGTCTTATAATAACCCCAATACTATGTTTACGATGTAACTGTTATACAGACATTATGGTAGGGTTATAAGAGGTTGGACCAGATGGACGTATGTCTTTATACAACATCCAATACTTGTTACTATGTAACGTTATACAGACATTATGGTAGGATATAAAGGTTGGACTAGATGGGCGTATTCCTTATATAACCTCCCATACTATGTTACTATGTAACTGTTATACAGACATTATGGGTAGGTATAAAGGTTTGGACCAGATGGACGTATGTCTTTATACAACCTCCAATACTATGTTACTAATGTAATGTTATACAGACATTATGGGTAGGGTATAAAGGTTGGACTAGATGGACGTATGGTCTTATACAACCTCCAATACTATGTTACTATGTAACCGTATACAGACATTATGAGTAGGGTAAAAGGTTGGACTAGATGGACGGTATGACTTTATACAACTCCATACTATGTTACTATGTAACCGTTATAACAGACATTATGGGTAGGTATAAAGGTTGGACTAAATGGACGTTATGTCTTTATACACAACCTAACCAACCAATACTATGTTACTATGTAAACGTTATACAGACATTATGGGTAGGGTTAAAAGGGTTGGACTAGGACGGGACGTATGTCTTATACAACCTCCAATACTATGTTACTAGTAACCTGTTATACAGACATTAGGGTAGGGTATAAAGGTTGGACATAGATGGACTTATGTCTTTTACAACCTCCAATACTATGTCTCGTGTAACCTTATACAACATATTGGGTAGGGTATAAAGGTGGACTAGATGGACGTATGTCTTTATACAACCTCATATTTTTTTTTACACCGTGTACTGTTACAGACATTATGGTGGTGTAAAGGTTGGACCTAGATGGACGTATGTCTTATACAACTCCAATACTATGTACCGTGTTTAACCTTATTTGCAGACTTATGGGTGGGGTAATAAGGTGGACGAAGATGGACGTATGTCTTATACAACCTCCAATACTATGTTACCGTGTAACTGTTATACAGACATTAGGGTAGGGTGATAAGGTTGGACCCAGATGGACGTATGGTCTTTAACAACCTCCAATCTATGTTACTGTGTAACCGTTTAAAGCAGACATTATGGTAGGGTATAAAGGTTGGACTAGATGGACGTATGTCTTTTACAACACCTCCAATACTATGTTTACTGTGTAAACCGTTTATACAGACATTATGGGTAGGGTATAAGTGGACTAGATGGGACGATATTCTTTATACAACCTCCAATAACTGATGTTACTGTGTAACGTTATACACATTATGGTAGGGTATAAAGGTTGGTCTAGATGGACGTATGTCTTATCCACCTCCAATACTATGTTACTGTGTAAACGTTTATACGACATTATGGGTAGGGTATAAAGGTGGACTAGGTGGACGTATGTCTTTATACAACCTCCAATACTATTGGTTACTGTGTAAACCGTTATACAGGACATTATGGGTAGGGTATAAAGGTCAGATAGATGGACGTATGTCTTTAATACAACCTCCAATACTATGTTACTTGTAACCGTTATACGACATTATGGGTAGGGTATAAAGGTCGGACTAGGTGGACATGTCTTTATACAACCTCCAATACTATGTTAACTGTGTAACCGTTATACAGACATTATGGGTAGGTGTATAAAGGTCGGACTAGATGGACGTCATGTCTTATACAACCTCCAAACTATGTTACTGTGTAACGTTATACAGACATTATGGGTAGGGTATAAAGGTCGGACTAGTGGACAGATGTCTTTTACAACCCACCCAATAATGTGTACTGTGTAAACGTTATACAGACATTATGGGTAGGGTATAAAGGTCGGACTAGGATGGACGTTTTTTATACAACCTCCAATACTATGTTATGTGTAACCGTTATACAGACATTATGGGTAGGTATAAGGTGGACTAGATGGACGTATGTCTTTATACAACCTCCAATACTATGTTACTGTGTAACTGTTATACAGACATTATGGGTAGGGTATAAAGGTCGGAACTAGATGGAACGATGTCTTTATAAACCTCCATACTATGTTACTATGTAACCGTTATACAGACATTATGGGTAGGGTATAAAGGTCGTGACTAGATGGACGTATTTCTTTATACAAACCTCCAATACTATGTTACTAGTGAACGTTATACAGACATTATGGGTAGGGTAATAAAAGGTGGACTCAGTGGACGTATGTCTTTATACAACCTCCAATACTATCGTTACTATGTAACCGTTATACAGACATTATGGGTAGGGTTATAAAGGTGGAGGCTCGATGGACGTATGTCTTTACACAACCCCAATACTATGTACTGTGTAACCGTTATACAGACATTATGGGTAGGGTAAAGGTGGACCAGATGGACGTATGTCCTTTATACAACCTCCATATATGCTTACTATGTAACCGTTAACAGACATTATGGGTAGGGTATAAAGGTGGTCGGACCAGATGGACGTATGTCTTTTATACCACTCCAATACTATGTCTGTGTAACCGTTATACAGACATTATGGGTAGGGTAAAAAGGTTCGGACCAGGGGACGTATGTCTTTCAACAACCTCCAATACTATGTTACTGTGTAAACCGTTAGACAGACATTAGGTAGGGTATAAAGGTCGGACCAGGGGACGTATGTCTTTATACAACCTCCAATACTATGTTACTGTGTAACGTTTATACAACATTATGGGTTAGGGTATAAAGGTCGGACTAGGTGGACGTATGTCTTTATACAACCTCCAATACTATGTTACTGTGTAACGTTAAACAGACATTATGGGTAGGTATAAAGGTTGGACTAGGTGGACGTATGTCTTTATCAAACCTCAATACTATGTTACTGTGTAACCCGTTATACAGACATTATGGGTAGGGTATAAAGGTTGGACTAGATGGACTATGTCTTTATACAACCTCCAATACTATGTTACTAATTGTAACCGTTTATACAGACATTATGGGTAGTCAAGGTCGGACTAGGATGGACGTTGTCTTTATACAACCTCCAATACTATGTTACTGTGTAACTGTTATAAGACATTAGGGGTAGGGTATAAAGGTTGGACTAGATGGACCGTATGTCTTTATACAACCTCCAATACTATGTTACTGTGTAACCGTTATACAGACATATGGGTAGGGTATAAAGGTCGGACTAGATGGACGATGTCTTTATACAACCTCCACTATCGTTTACTGTGACCGTTATACAGACATTATGGGTAGGGTATAAAGGTGGACTGGGACGGATGTTTAACACCTCCATACTTGTCTGTTAACCGTTTACAGACATATGGTAGGGTATAAAGGTCGGACTAGGGGACGTATGTTTTATTAACAACCTCCAATACTATGTTACTGTGTAACCGTTATACAACATTATGGGTAGGGTATAAAGGTGGACAGATGGACGTATGTCTTTATACAACCTCCAATACTATGTTACTATGTAACCGTTATAACAGACATTATGGGTAGGGTATAAAGGTCGGACCAGATGGACGTATGTCTTTATACAACCTCCAATTCTATTTACTATGGTAACGTATACACGACATTATGGGTAGGTATAAAGGTTGGACCATATGGACGTTGTCTTATACACCTCCAATACTATGGTTACTGTGTACCTTTATACAGACATTATGGTAGGGTATAAAGGTGGACCAGGTGAAGTATGTCTTTATACAACCTCCAATACTATGTTACTGTGTAACGTTATAAGACATTATGGGTAGGGTATAAAGGTTGGACCAGATGGACGTATTTCTTATACAACCTCCATACTATGTTACTGGTAACGTTACAGACATTATGTGGTAGGTATATAAGGTTCGGAACAGGTGGACGTATGTCTTTAATACAACCTCCAATACTATGTTACTTGTGAAACGTTTATACAGACATTATGGGTAGGGGTATAAAGGGGGCGGCCAGTTGGACGTATGTCTTATACAACCTCCAATACTATGTTACTGTGTAACGTGATACAGACATTATGGGTAGGGTATAAAGGTGGACCAGTGGACGTATGTCTTATACAACCTCCAATACCTATGTACTGTGTAACACGTTATACAGACATTAGGGTAGGGTATAAAGGTCGGACTAGGTGGACGTATGTCTTTATACAACCTCCAATACTATGTTACTGTGTAAACCGTTATACAGACTTATGGGTAGGGTATAAAGGTGGACTACGGTGGACGTATGTCTTTATACAACCTCCATACTATTTTACGTGTACCGTTATACAGACATTATGGGTGTAGGGTATAAAAGGGTCGGCTAGGTGGACGTATGTCTTTATACAACCTCCAATACTATGTTACTGTGTAAACCGTTATACAGACATTATGGGTAGTTACTAAAGGTTCGACTAGGTGGACGTATGTCTTTTATACACCTCCCATACTATGTTACTGTGTAAACGTTTACAGACATTATGGGTAGGGTATAAAGGTTCGGAACTAGGTGGACGTATGTCTTTATACAACCTCCACATACTATGTTACTACGTGTAACCGTTATACAGACATTAGGGTAGGGTATAAAGGTCGGACTAGGTGGACGTATGTCTTTTTACAACCTCCAATACTATGTTACTGTGTATAACCTATACAGACTTATGGGAGGGTATAAGGTCGGACTAGGTTGACGTATGTCTTATACAACCTCCATACTATGTTACTGGTAACCGTTTATACAGGACATTATGGGTAGGGTATTAAAAGGTCGGAATAGGTGGACGTATGTCTTATACACCTCCAATACTATGTTACTTGTAACCGTTATACAGACATTATGGTAGGGTATAAAGGTGGACTAGATGGACGTATGTCTTATACAACTCCAATACTATGTTACTTGTAACGTTATACAGACATTTGGGTAGGGTTAAAGGTGGACCAGCATGGACGTATGTCTTATACCACCTCCATCTATGTTACTAGTGTACCGTTATACAGACATTATGAGGTGGGTAAAGGTTGGACTAGATGGACGTATGTCTTTATACAACCTCCAATACTTATGTTACTGTATAAACGTTATACAGACATTTGGGTAGGGTATAAAGGTGGACCAGATGGACGTATGTCCTTTATACAACCTCCAATACTATGTTACTGTGTAACTGTTATACAGACATTATGGTAGGGTATAAAGTGTTGGACTAGATGGACCGTATGTCTTTATACAACCGTGGTAGGGTATAAAGGTTGGACTAGATGGACGTATGTCTTTATACAACCTCCAATACTATGTTACTATGTAACTGTTATACAGACATTATGGGTAGGGTATAAAGGTTGGACTAGATGGACGTATGTCTTTATACAACCTCCAATACTATGTTGTAGGATCTCGTCCGCCCCCACGAGATCCTTCA